>BQNB010022946.1:0-62387 GCA_026074375.1 Tanacetum coccineum | reverse complement strand
TTCCTGTTTTCTTACTTTCTCCCTCGAACGTCAATACCAGTATTATATATGGAAACTCGTACATATATGAGATACTCTCCTCTCAAATTCTTATGCTTATCTTCGGGATCACCGCCATCTATATATATAAGAGTAATTCATATAAGTGTTGACTATTTATGGTTACTTTCATCTATTTTTGGAACTTTCGAGTAAAGTTGGCATTTTAATGGGGAAATTTTGGCTTAAATCCTATTGTATCTTTTTATTAATGAATAGGCTAATATGTTAGGTCCTAGTGGCGAGTTGGATGGAACGCCAACTCTTCCGGATGGCCGAGATACGACCAAAACGGTGGAAACAAACTTAGTGTGTACCCATAATTTGTAATGTTTATAACTAATTTTATTTGACTTGGAAGCTACTGGGTTTCTACATGGGTGAAGGGTAAAACATATGAGGACCATGTGGTTCTTTGGATAAATCTGTAACTATTCCGGATGAATGAGTTACGACTAGAACGGCCAAACTAATCATAAGTTGTGCCCACCCAGATTTTCAAATGAATTTTATGTCTAATGTTATTCATATTAAGTATCTAATTTTTCAGCCAAAACTGTAGGAATTAGATAAACTTAATATTGGGATTTCGGTTGCGGGTCCAAACGGAGTTATAAATGGGAATATGCTAAATAACTCGTGAAACGGAAAACACGTTTTTAAATAATTAGATTTGGCACATGAGAACAAATTAGTCATTCCACTTAGGTTCTTGATATATTAGAGTATTTGGTTGATAACATCAGTAAACTAGGTTCATTAAGCTTGATAGAGGCGAAAATCATTTGTTTATACCTATTCCAGATTTTGAGATAAAGGTCCATTAGGTCAAACGAGGGCAGAATTGTTATGTGGTATTAATTACTACATATGTGTATAGCACTATGTTACGTCTTAATAAGTTCTTTTACTTTGATATTTTATGAGCGATGCGGTGATCTCCGAAGCATTTACGCTACTTTATTTCCGTTGGACGATATTGAAATTCGGTGTAGTTCGTCAATTTTGCTAGTTATTTTATCGTTCGACTCCGAGTTCGAACGCTCTTATTATGCTTTAATCGCATATGTTGTTTCGTAATTCATCATTTTGAAATCTTCTAGTTGATGGGATCACGACTTTATCTTCTTATCTCAGATCGTGCCGTCTTTGGCAACATACCTTGGAATACGATATGTGACTAACGTCTTATTATTCTTCTCGTTACTTGTTATGATTTTGAAGAATCACGCCGTCAAGAAGACACTCCTTTTTACTTAATGTAGCTTTTTAGTCTTGTTTTGATATTGTGTTTTGTGTCGGCCATACTTAAGTAGGATGATTTATAATCATCTTATTGAAATGAATTAGGACACTTCTTCATTTGAATAAGGAAAAAAAAATAGAGAACCAAAAGTTCATATCTCATCCTCTACATAAGATTGGGATGCCTCTTTATTAATGACGAATTGTGAATGAGTGCTTATTGTGTAACGACAGACGTAACGTTTCTCTGTACGAATCATTCTTTGGGCTATGAACTCCCTTTCGACTCCGTAATTTGTTATATGGAATTTTTCCGAATGTGGTAATCGCCCGCCGCGAACTATGGTAACTAATAGTAATTGAACCGTACTACTTCTAAGATTTGACGACTTATTAAATTCTTTGTTTCCAATGACCTTTTCTTTGAGTCGTGTATTTTATCCTTTCTTTTAAGGATTCTCACGGCATTCAATCCGTTCGCTCACGCACATTGCATATATTTTATGCTTGACTATTGTTCATTTAATTTTTGTTAGAATTCGGGTCGAGGTCCGAGTTCACATGAAAGCATGAGAATCAATTCAAGAGTAAGTACCCTAACCCCTTAACGATAATCAAAGGGAGAATAATTCAAATAGAGCACCGGACGCGCTCTCTTAAGGGGGAAGAGATGTAACATTTCGTATTTAAGGTCACTACTTATCCGAGCCTTACTTTTATTTTCCAAATTTTATAGAATTTATTTTATTACTTTTATCGGTTTTATTAAAATCGTCGTTTTAATTATTTACGAGCCATGCTTAGAATTTTTATTCGTCTTAAACCCTATAGTAATATTAAGTTTTCAGAAAAGTATCCCATTTAATGTAGAACTATTTTTATCTTGTTTGTTTTTACTTCGTGGTTCCGCCTTAACTTTCGTTAAATTTTACGTTAATACTCGTTAGCCTTAAAACTACCCACATATCTTAAAATTTATACCCTAAACATTAAAATTACTATTAATAAAATAACTAAAACTCAAAATGTGGTAAGGACACCACATTAGTGGCATGTCACCTGTGGCAAGTGTTTAAGACACTTGTCTTAGGCCATTGCATGTATAGATTATATAAAAGCCATTTCTCTCACACTTACACATAGTTGATAAAAAAAATACCATCACCTCTCCTTGCTCTCCTCCTTGCCATACACCTTCATCACTCAAACACCTATTTCACCAAAATTTTCTACACCAATCTCTTGTTATTCTTGCACCATCCTATTTCTCATATTATAAGCTATCTTTGAAGATCATAGAACCTTATGTTTGTAATGTTTAGAGGCTGTTTTGAAATATTATATTGAAGGGGTTATGCATGTCATGGAGATGATGTTCTAGGTATAGATTGGTGATTATTGAGTTGGTGTTTGTTGGTGATTTTTGGTGGTTTTTTGGGGAACCTTGTTGGAAGTCTTCAAAAGTTATCTAGGTTATAAAGGTAATGAATTGGGTAAAAATTAAGGTGGGATGGCTGAGATATTGCTTAAGAATTTTGGTTATTTATATGGGTATTGGTGGCTCAAAACATTGGAGAACTATAGGTGTAAGTGGTGTTTGATTATTGTGGGCACTTTTGTTATTGTAAGGCTTCGATTTTGTTTTCTTGAGTTTCTCTTATCAAAAGTTTTATTTTGATTTGGATTACCTACTGTAAAAATAGGCATTTTATGTTAGTAAGAGATTTGACAAAGTGATATGCATTGCATGCACTTGGGAAGGGTCAAATCAAATGAGAATGAGTGTTGATAAAGTGGTATTTTGGGGACTGTTTTAAGTCAGCAGATTGTTGGTCTTAGTACAAATTATTTTTAGCTTGTGGCCTACTGGAAAATTCATATTTTAGGTAGATAAACATTTGTAGATTATGTGGTGAGTTGTATGGAGCCGGGTATCTTCCTCCGATGAGTTGAGATATACCGATTATTACCGAAAATAGTCCCAAATCTGGACGACTGTTGGAAAATAATATAAGTCTATATGTTTACACTAAAATGGTTGATATAATAAAAAGGTATCCCCTTGTAGTAGACACATAAATCTAACAACCTCCATTTGGTCTTACGTTAATTGCTATCATAGATTGGATTTATGGCCGTATCCGTAAAGGGATTAAAATTCCCAAGAAATAATCTGATTTGATGGTCAAGGGTAAAATAGTCCTTTTACTATAGTTTCGAAACTTTAGAGGATGGTCCTAGATATGAAACTAGACTCAAAGGGCATTCAAGAGGTGAAATCCCAATACTTATCTCATTTACCGGGATTAAGAATTACGAGTCCATGAAGTCGGGTTAAATTCAGAATTTGAAATTTTACGTCTAGTCTTGAAATCTAAAAACGTATGGGTACACATTGGTAAATAAGAATTAAAGGTTGAAAATTAGTAGATGTTTTATTACCTATAAGGTCAGATTAGAAATCATATTTGGAGTAAAAATGATTTGAAAAGACATAATGCAATGTCTTGCTATTTAGACACACATGCTCATGATCGACCTAAATGATTTTACGTTATCGATTTATTTTATCGTACCTAAATCGCGTCACGTCGTCTAGTGATGCTAGAAGTATTTCTCGCTGTTCAGAATGCTCGTGTGTACGTCTGATCTATTTGCTATTATGGTATTTCATAGCCCCGACCTTTTCTACTTTATATGGTTTTCAGTAACTATTTTCGCTTTCGGGTGAGAATACATGCTCGTTTTATTAGTAAACTTATTGATTTTCTACGACATGAGTGCTTACATGCATGTTTTTATTACTAAAACTTTTACTTGCCAACCACAGAATCCTAATACATGTTATACATGGTTTTTAATAATGTTTTATTAAAGCTTGATTTGCTTACTACATGATTAAGATCATTGATTATCTATTTACAAAACCGTGAGTTTTGAAGACAATATTTGTTTTACTAATGGAACACAAGTGCTTGAATGGTATGCCTGACCTAATTATGAAATTATCTGCATGAGTCCCTATTGCCAAATTCCCTAATTTCATAAACCGTTAATTGCCCTGTAGGGGTGAACGCTAGTACATTTAATAGATCTATTGGGTTTGAGAACCCCGGCCCAAGTCTGAATCGATTCGGTTCGAGCCCGCTTTTAAACAGGTGATTTGTATGGAGAATCTAGGTATTAGGCAATAATACCTAGTATTGGGGCAACTTTATTTGCATTTGATATGCGTTATTGTCAAGGTTTTGGTGTCATGAGCTCAATGCGATAATGTTGAATTATACTTTGAAATACTATCGATGGCTGATCTTAAACCTTGTGGCCCACTACTGATTATTACTTAATTTATCAAATCACTTTGAAATGTTGTAGCGCTTCTTTTCTTACTGAAATATTTACTTGAATTATTTCAATGCTGTTTTTACTTAAACCTATGAATTTCACCCAACATTATTGTTGACTTTTACATGTATTTTCCTCAGGTTATTATCTTTAGTAGCTGAGCATTGGAGCAATTCGAGACGCGGGATAATCAACAAAAACGCAAGGACTCTGGTTTTTCGTTCTTTACATCGATATACATACAAAAATGATTCATGTTTTGGAAAGCTTGTAATCTTGTTTCAATATAAATTATTAGGACCTATGTAACCTGGATATTTTATTAAAATCGAAGGTGACATTTTTTATTAAATCGTCCCTTTAAAGTCGTGTTTCTTTACTGTGTGTATGAGCTATGACAGTAAGCACCCCAGAAGTGGTATTCCGCTACGTTGTTGTATTTGGGGTGTTACAATTATTAAAGATTTGATCCGCATAATCTTTAGATACATTCAAATAAAGTGGTTTACTATAGTTGTGTTAGATTTATCTAATATAACTAAACCTTAAACAAGCATAAGGAATTTGATTTATTGAATTGGGATCAACAAGTGGTATCAAAGCTTGTTGACAAGCTTTGAATAAGAAGAACCTGTTTTTATACACAAGATCTTTTGCTAAAAGATATGGATTAAGATTCTGCGCACATAATGGTTGCATCCAAAGTTCCCATGCTCAAACCTGGTGAGTTTAAGATATAGAGGATGAGGATTGAACAATATATTCAGATGATAAGACATGCACTCTGGGAAGTCAAAAGAGAAGTGCAACCTTGGCCAAAACATAAGGTAGAAGGGTTATGATAGTGATGTCTATTACATCTGCTGAAAGATAAGGCTCAGAGAATATTAGAAGTAAAAGCTTAGAAGTACTTTAAATATGGCATTTCCCAATGAACATCAGTTAATAGTTACCTCCATAAAAGGATGCTAAGCAGTTGTTGGAAGCTATAGAAAAAAGATTTGGTGGGAATGCAGCTACTAAAAAGACTCAAATAAATCTCTTAAAGCAGCAATATGAAAACTTCACTAAGCTCCAAGCTTGAGAGGCTTTGATCAACTAGTGATAGGCTTCAAAAACTTGTGAGTCAGTTGGAGCTTTTGGGTAAAAAGCTTTCACAAGAAGATGTTAATCAAAAGTTATTAAGAAGTTTGTCACCTGAGTGAAACACACATGTTGTTGTGCGGATAAATAAAGTTGATTTGGATACAATGAGCATGTATGATCTCTACAACAACCTCAAAGTGTATGAACCAGAAGTAAAGGGGTTGTCCTAGCTCAAGTTTCGAAGGCACACAGAACATGCTGTTTGTGTCCTCTCTAGAATAATAACACTAGCAAACACTAATAAAGTAGTTAATCCTCTGCTCATGGAGTTTTTCTACTGCTGAGAAAAAGCACTCAAAGTTAATGCTGCTAACTCTACAAACATTAATAACTTGAGTGATGTTGTTATTTGTACATCCTTTGCTAGTCAACCAAATAGTCCTCAACTTGTACATGAGGACTTGTAACAAATTCATCCAGATGATATGGAAGAGATAGATTTGAGATGGCAAATAGGCCGATGTTGCTATGAGGGCTAAAAGGTTTTGAAGAATTACAGAAGGAAGCGTTTACTATTAAGACATGTAGACTATGGGTTTTGTAGTCTAAAGTAGAGTGCTACAACTGCCACAAAAGGGGACATTTTGCTATGGGATGCATAGCTCTAAGAAATCGAAGACTACAAAAGCAAAGAAAGCCTCAAGAAAGAGTGTTCCTGTGAAACACCCTACATATCCATACTTTGGGTGTCATGTGATGGTCGCCCTTGTGGTGGGTAATGAATGGAGTGATTAGGCAGAGGAAGACCCCAATATGCACTAGTCGTTGGACTCATAGAGGCTACCTACTCATCTTCAGTTTCTGACTCAGGGTATCTAATGAATTCAAATTGTTTTAAAATTCTTGTATGAAAACTATTAAATTTATATAAATCTCCAAAATGAATCGAAGTACAACTAATTAAGAGATTTAGAGAAATCTAGTTTGAATTGGTTTTAAGGTTATAAAAGAAGGTTTAGAAATCAGTGGAAGAAAAACTTGAATTTTAAAAAAAAAAGAATGAGTCTGTTTTAATATAGAAAAAATTAATGCTTAAAATGGGATATATTGCAAGGAGAAAAATAACTATTCTAGAGAGCTTAGGAAGAACGTGAAAAAATTCCAAAAAAAAAAGATAGCATTCAATTTAATGTAGATAAATTTGAAAATGCATCTAAAAATTTAGACAAGCTTATAAAGTGTCAGATTGTTGATAATTACAAGAAAGGTTTAGGCTATGAAAATTATAATGCAGTTCCACCTCCCTACACAGGAATTTCATTCATGCTCCAAGCACCTGACGTGTTGTTTACTGGTTTAGATGAGTTTTTGATAATAAGCCTCATAGTTAAGAAACAAAAGTCCTGAAGAATTTTTCTAAGGTAGTTAGTAAGATAATGATTGCCCAATTATTACGATGGGCGTCAGATAGTGAGAATAAAATGTGTCTCAGCCTAAAATTGAAAAGAAAACAGTTAGATCTGGTATTACTAAGATAGAGTTTGTCAAACCTAAGAAACAAGAGAAAACTACTAGGAAAACTGTTAAACAAGGTGAGCATCATAGCCAAAACACTCACAGACCTAGAGGCAATCAAAGAAATTGGAACAATATAATGTCTCAAAGACTAGAAAGCAATTTTGAGATGTTTAATAAGGCCTGTTTGTGTGTGGGAAGCTTTGATCATTTGGCAGTTGAATGTAAATTACCATCAAAGGATGGTGATACCATGTTTGGAACAATGCACAAAGGGTGATCAACAATATTTTGCTAAAAAACTCACCACTCACTGTGCTAAAAAGAAACGTGGTTCTAAGAGTTGTTACTAATGAATCCTGTTTAGTATCATTTAATAACTGCTAGACAAGTTAATGCTTGATTACTCAAAAACAACATGAATGTTCTAGATCAATGTAATATCTTCTAAAATAGCTTATTCAACTGCGTTAAGGGGTAAATAAGTTAATTAAAGGGTTAATACTGTTAGGGTAAAAATGTTAATACTGCTTGGACCAAAATAGTAGTTAATCTGTCAAGGAAATAGTGTTAATGTTGTTGAAGGCCCAGTCAGGCTTGTTGGGTTTGGAAACCTAATACGAATGTTTTTAAGGAACCATGTTTCTCAACTCAAACATGCATCAATCACCCTAAGAAGTTAATCTATATTGTGCACAAGGTAGATCCAAGTCAGTGATCGCTTGGTCTCGTAAAAGAAACTGATTGCTAACCTAATGTGCAGGCAATCTACAATGGATTTACATGATAAAGGATTGATTGATAGTGATTTGGCATGGTACATGATAGTGAACATGTCCTATCTTACAGACTAGGAAAAGATAGATGAAGGTAGTTGCTTTTTGGAGAGGGAACCTCAAAGGACGGAAAATTCAACAGGAAAAGGTACCATTAAAACTGTAAACTAGATTTTAAAAATGTGTATTTTGTTAGAGAATTAAAGTTTAATCTCTTTAGTGTCTCACAAATGTGTGACAAAAAAGAATAGTGTTCTTTTTAATGACACTAAATGTATTGTTTTATCTTCAAACTTTAAGTTAATTGATGAAAGTCAAGTTTTACTTAGAGTTCCTAGAAAAAACAATATGTATAGTGTTGATTTAAAGAACATAGTTCTTAAAGGAGGTGTAACTTGCCTTTTTTTAAAAGCTACATTTGATGAATCTAAAATTTGGTATAGAAGGCTAGGTCACTTGAATTTTAAAACCATGAATAAATTGGTTAAAGGAAATCTTGTAAGAGGTTTACCTTCCAAACTTTTTGAAAATGATCAAACCTATGTTGCTTGTCAAAAGGGAAAGCAGCACAGAGCCTCTTGTAAGTCCAAAACAGAGAACTCAACCAGTCTTCCTTTACATTTATTGCATATCATTCTTAATACCATAGATCACTTAGGCAAATTTGATGGTAAGGCTGATAAAGGTTTCTTTGTTGGATACTATTTGAATAGTAAAGCCTTAAGAGTATTCAATATTAAAACAAGGATATTGGAAGAAAACTTGCGTATTAGGTTTAGTGAGACTACACCTAATGCTGTAGGTAGTGGACCAGATTGGCTATTTGATATTGATGTACTAACAAGAACAATGAATTATGAGCCAATTGTTGCAAGTACACAGTCTAATGGTTTTGCAGGTAAAAAAGCAAGTGATAATGTAGGTCAAGCTAGAAAGGAGACAGAACCTGTTAAGGATTACATTTTGCTACCATTAGGGACTGCTGATCCACCATTTTACCAAGATCCAAAGAGTTCTCATGATGATGGATTCAAACCTTCAAGTGATGATGGAAAGAAGGTTGATGAAGATCCAAGAAAAGAAAGTGAATGTAAAGATTAAGAGAAGGAAGATAATGTTAACAACACTAACAATGTTAATACTGTTAATTCAACTAATAATGTTAAAAGCTAAATATGAGTCAACAAGCCCAGTGGAAGACATGGATTTGATATTATAGGGTGATTTGAAAACAATGTTTGAACCACACGTAGAGGATAAAGTATTGAGGAATCAACAAGGTTACAAAGTATTGAGTTAGAAGCTGTATGACTCATGTAGAGTACATTTCTTGAAAATGCAACATATGCAGATGTATATGTTGGTAGAGAAGAAGTATCCTCTTGCACCACTTACACTTTCAATGATGTTGGAAAAGAAGCTAATGATTGACTATGAAAGTAAAATGGCTTATCAGCTTCTTAAATTCATCATAAAACAACTTAATAAGTAAAGAAGTGTTTGGAAGCATCCTCCTGGTGTTGATAAAGCTTTAAATGAAGAAACTTGATGATTTTGATAAAGAATATCAAGTTTAGGGGAGGATTGTTGGGATTAAAAGTCTTCTTGATGTTGTTTGAATTACTGCTGCTCATGTTTGTGTGAATGCTACTGGCACAAATGAAGTTAATGTTGTTGGTTAAAAAACAAGCATTGAACTTCCATTTGATCCAAATATGCCTGTTTTGGAAGATGATAGCATATTTTACTTCTCAAGAGATGATGAAGATGATGGTGTAGTGGCTGACATGAACAATTTGGATACTACAATCAAAGTCAATCTTATTCTAACTACATGAATTCATAAAGATCATCCTCTTGATCAAGTGATTGGAGATTTGCAATCAGCTACACAAACAAGAAAGATGTCAAAGAATTTGGAGGAACATGGGGTTGTTAGTACTATTCAACAAAGAACAAACCATAAAGACCTTCAAAACTACTTGTTTGCTTCTTTCTTATCACAGGTAGAACCCAAAAAGGTAATTCATGCATTGAAGGATCCAAGCTGGATAGAGGCTATGCTCGAAGAGCTTCTACAATTCAAGTTACAAAAAGTTTGGACTTTAGTGGATTTACCAAATGGAAAAAGGGCTATAGGCTCTAAATGGGTTTTCAGGAATAAAAAGGATAAAAGGAGAATTGTGATAAGAAATAAAGCAAGATTGGTTGCTCAAGGGTACACACAAGAAAAAGGGATTGACTATGATGAAGTCTTTTCCCTTGTTGCAAGAATTGAAGCAATTAGACTATTTTTAGCTTATGCTTCATTTAAAGATTTTGTGGTGTATCAAATGGATGTAAAAAGTGCTTTTCTCTATGCGAAGATTGAAGAAGAAGTGTATGTATGTCAACCACTAGGATTTGAAGATCCAGACTGTAACACCCCCAAATTGGGTGGCAGCGGAATAAGGGTCCGGGGCGTGTTACTTCATAGATCAATAACACAAGATGTATATAGAACGACCAAAAAGTCGTTTAAAACTGATACATTGGATTTAACAAAGTATTTGTTACATAAGCCGAAGCTTCACTTGTCCACTTGTTCAAAATACAAAGATTTCTAGCCCATAACAGTTATACAAAATGTAATGCGACAAAATCTTTAATGCATGATATCCAAATCAAAACCACCAATGTATCCCTGGCACCTCGTGCCTATTGACCACCTGAAAATATTGCTTTAAAACGTCAACAAGAATGATGGCATATTTATTAGTCAAAATATATATGTTGGTGAAATTTTAAAGAAATTTAGATTTATAGAAGTCAAGACTGCAAGCACACCAATGGAAACTCAAAAGCCTCTGCTCAAGGATGAAGATGGTAAAGAAGTAGATGTTCATTTGTATAGGTTAATGATTGGTTCATTGATGTATCTTACATCTTTAAGACCTGACATCATGTTTGCAGTATGTGCCTGTGCTAGATACCAAGTCAATCCAAAAGTGTCACATCTTTATGCTATGAAAAGGATTTTTAGGTACTTAAAAGGTCAACCAAAATTGGGTCTTTGGTATCCAAAAGATTCTCCTTTTGATTTGGTAGCATGCATTGATAGTGATTATGCTGGAGCAAGCTTAGATAGGAAGTCTACAATAGGAGGTTGTCAATTCCTTGGATGTAGACTGATATCATGGCAGTGCAAGAAATAGACAGTGGTTGAAAATTCCATAATAGAAGCTGAATATGTGGCTGCTTCAAGTTGTTGTGGCCAAGTGCTTTGGATTCAAAATCAACTACTTGATTATGGGTATAATTTTATGCATACCAAGATCTTTATTGACATTAACAGTACTATTTGCATAATTAAAAATCTTGTTTTTCATTCAAAAACAAAGCATATAGAGATCAGAAATCATTTTATTAAAGATTGTAATGAAAAGAAATTGATTCAAATGGTCAAAATCTATACTGACAAGAATGTTGCAGATTTGCTTACAAAAGCTTTTGATGTAAGTAGATTTCAATATTTGATTGCTAGTATTGGAATGTTAAATCCTTGAAAGTGTTTTATCTCTTTATGTTTTTGTAGAGTTTTGTATGAATTAGTACTGTTATTCATGTAATTAAAAGTTTCTGATGTTAAGTATAATTAGTGTTGTTGGTTATACTTAATACTGCTAAGTTACTACTGTTAGTTATACTTAATACTATTAGGTATAATTAATATTTTGAAACTTGTGAAAATTGCTATGGCTTGTATTTTCTTGTTTTTTGGATTAACATTTAGTAGGAAAATCAAAGAAAGGTGTTAGATTAATGATGGAAGAGATGTGTAAAAACAGACAGGGTAATTTGGTAAGAAAAAGAATTGAGAGAAGTGGTGAGTTGAAAAATAGAAAGAGAGACAGAGAGAAAAGTGAGCAAAAAGAATTAAGAGAAATCAAAAATAGACAGAGAGTTTTTGTGAGGCAAAATGTTAATTTGATGATGGAAAAGCTGTTTAGAATGGAATTGGAGTTAATGCTTGTGATTTAAAGTTAATGTTGCTAGGCATAAACTTACTACTGATGGTGAAAGTTAATGTTGCTAGGCATAAACTTACTACTGCTGGTGATGGTTAATGCTGTTGAGGGTATTTTTATAAATACTTCGATTAAGGGTTTCAATCACTCATTTAATCGATTTCTCTCTTTCATATACTCTTTAATCATAAACCCTAACTCAATTTTATCATCCATCATCAAAACCCAACACAAATGGCGAATCTAAAGTTTGCTGATACTCACAACATGGTCGCGTTCTTGTCTAAACCAAAAGAAAGTAAAGGGTTTGAACAAATTGTGGATATCTTGAATGCACACCCTATTAAGCATGCATTAATGGTTAATCCTACAATCTATACTTCGTGTGTTGAACAATTTTGGGCTACGGTCAAGGCAAAAACTGTCCATGTGGAAGTACGGTAACAAGCCCTAGTGGATAGGAAGAAGATAATCATAACTGAATCAACTGTGAGAAGAGATCTTCAACCGGAAGATGCTAAAGGTATTGATTGTCTACCCAATGCTACCATCTTTGAACAACTTGCATTAATGGGATATGATCAGGTTTCACAAAAACTCACTTTTTATAAAGCATTCTTCTTTCCACAATGGAAATTCCTCATTCATACGATTTTACAATGTCTAAGTTCTAAGACTGCTACATGGAATGAGTTTAGTAGCACTATGGCTTCTGCAATTATCTTCTTAGCTACAAACCAGAAGTTCAACTTTTCAAAATACAGTTTTGAAAGTATGGTGAAGAACTTGGATAATGTGGGCAAATTTTTGATGTATCCAAGGTTTATACAAGTCTTTTTGGATAAACAACTTGAAGGGATGCCTACTCACAACAGAATATATATTGCACCCTCCCACACTAAAAAGATATTTGGAAATATGAGAAGGGTAGGGAAAGGTTTTTCTGGAAGGGAAACATCATTATTTCAAACAATGGTGGTACAAGATCAAGCAAAAATGGGTGAAGGTTTAGCAAATCTCGTTAATCCCCATCACACACCCATTTTTATTCAACCATCAACATCTCAACCTCAAAAGAAACAAAAACCTAGGAAGCCTAAGCGAAAGGACACTCAGATACCCCAGTCTAGTGGTCCTACTGAACATGTAGCAGATGAGGCTGTCTATAAGGAGTTGGATGACAGTTTGGTGAGGGCTGCCACTACTGCTTCTAGCATAGAAGCAGAGTAGGACAGTGGTAACATCATTAAGACCCAATCCAAGGCAACACCTAATGAAGCTGGTTCCTAAGGAACTACTTCATGTGGTGGTCCCAAGCGCCAAGAAACCATGGGGGATATAATTGCTCAAACTAGGTTTGAGAATGTATCTAAACTTTCTAATGATCCACTGCTCGCAAGAGGTAACACACTTTGAAGTGGTGCGGATAGTCTGAAACTTAAGGAATTGATGGAATTATGTACCAATTTACAAACAAGGGTTCTTGATTTGGAGAAGACAAAGACCACACAAGTTGAAGAGATTGTCAGTTTAAAGAGGAGGGTTAAGAAGCTTGAACAAAAAAAGAGGCTGTAGAATAATCTTAACACAAGTATGGATTGATTCACTTATAGTTTTAGAGAGAGAAAGATGGTTGGATGAACACTTAGAGAGATAAAGAAAGAAAATAATATTAGCTTAGTGAAAATGTGACAAATGAACAACCAACACCCTCTCCATATATGGACAGGGTTTATATATGCCTTACATTAGCCGGCCATGGACCCTTAGTAGGCTTATCCATGGGCCTTGAGCCCGGTTAGCTTTCTAACTTAACCTTACAACTTACTACGAGCTACGACTATCTATATTGGAAGTGACTGACACTTTTTCGTATTTCTAACAATCTCCCCCTAAGGGAGGTCACTCCAATTTACAAAAATTTAAACTTAGCATACTATGCTTTCACTTCGGTCTTGAGCTCGTAGTCATTAACTTGTGATTTGATGTAGTGATCATTGACTTTGGATTTGAGCTAGTTCTTTTGTCTTGACATGAATGTGATCTTTGAGCTTCTTGAAATCATCAACCAAGCATAATCTCATTTCACCATCTTGTAAACTTT
Source organism: Tanacetum coccineum (assembly GCA_026074375.1). Taxonomy (NCBI): domain Eukaryota; kingdom Viridiplantae; phylum Streptophyta; class Magnoliopsida; order Asterales; family Asteraceae; genus Tanacetum; species Tanacetum coccineum. The sequence continues at coordinate 48,270 of BQNB010022946.1, read as the reverse complement.
GCCATCTCGTGAACTTGTGACTTCTGGACCGACATGCTCATACATTTCTTGATTTGATAATTTTGAAAAGCTTTTAATAATGCATCTTTCTTGAATTTCTTTAACTTTAACACTTTGTCGCTTCAAGAAGGACGTACAATATCAGAGTAACGGAAGTCTTAAAACATATACTTGAGCTTTCATGATGTATTTATATTTGCCGGTAGGGTATGAGCATGTGGCAATGAATCTTGTGAGTCAGCTGGAATCAGGTACCTCCATCACCATCTTTAAATATTCCTGAAATAAAACAGTTAGCAATAAAGCAGGGGGACGAATATGGCTTTGTCATTCGCCCGTGGTTGGTTGAGTAACCTTCGAATCCATGTGGATCGAACTGTGATCAGGTAGATTCAATTTAAGAAGAATCTCTTTAATAAGATTTCCAGCTGAAGTATCGAATCTTTCTAACACATATGTATCAGATTCATCTAACTCAGCATGTTCTCATTATCAAAACATCTCAAAGCAGACAACATGATAAGAGTGAACCATCGAGTTACTATCTCACCCATTGAAAAATAAAAAATTGATTTGAAAATCAATCGACGTGTCACTTGTAAAAGTGGTTTTGTGACACCTCGAGAGTGTTAATCATTTCAAAATTTATCATCAATCGTCAATTCATAACCTAGAACAAGTTTGATTCTTATAGAATCGCACCATCGTTTCTTTCCAGTTATCACAAGTTTGATTCATATAGAATCGTACAAGTCACCTACCATGAGCTTGTTTGATGTTGGCTCAAGCAGGATTTCCATCTTCATTGTGAATGAAATCACTCGGATGTTCTGGCAAAATCACAAGGATAATGCGTAGGACTCTTAATATGTTAACTTGTTATTCACATTGTGTGACATAGCAAGCATGATTTGACAAGTGTCCTAATGAGATTTATGGATGATCTCTTTTGGCTCTAGACTCAATAGTGCACTTTGTTTTTAGTGATCAGAGGCTAGAGCAGACTGCCACCTTTTCAATATCAACTAACTCGGAGTGAGAAAGTTGATAGAAATGCGTGTAATCTCCGTAAGAAATGAAACAAGAGTCTGTTGAGAGACCTTGAGTGGCTAGGGAGGGTTGTGCAAAGCGTCACTGGGTCCATGACTGTCTTCAATGTCAGACAACACCTTAGTGTTTTTGACAGATTATGTATTGACCCGGTTTCTGCCTAAGTGTATGGAGGGCTTCTTTCTTTTCACCCTTTATCCTTACATTTATTTTTCATTCTTCAACCCCTTCAATGCTTACCGAGACTTCATAACTAACACCTTGTTGGGTTTGTTCCAGTGTTAGCTCCATCTCAGTCGGCATTATTCCCGATTCTCACTTTTTCTCCTTTTGTATCATACCTAAGGACTTCTACACTATCTAGTGGATATCCCTAGGTAGATCCCTCCATCACAATCCTTCCAAAAACATTGAAAATTTCAATCAAAGTGTTTGATATAAATATCAAAAGATTTACACTTTGAGAGTTTTTCATCATCACTAAAAGCTCCCCCTTAACATGTGCATCGTAATCATAGTACATGTTAAGTGTAGAGTACCTTGAGTCCATTTTATATGATCACAATTCAGTACAATTTAAGTCCAGTTTAATCACATTTTCTCCCTTTATCCAAAATGTTAATCCCTTAATATTTTGGATATCAATTGATTAAACGTTCGGGGACAAAATGTTACAAAAAACTATCAGGAACATTTTAATGAAAATGTTAATCCCTTGATATTTTGGATATCAATTGATTAAACGTTCAGAGACAAAATGTTACACAATATATATTAAAAAATATATATATATATATAAAATATATATAAATATATATATATATATATATATATATATATATATATATATAATAAATATATATATATATATATAATATGGAACCATTTTAATGCACCCTCTCAATATTGAGATATATAAGACAGGCTGAGTATAAATAATTTTGGAAAAATGTTGAATTCACTAAGAAATTATTGAAAATTTTGTACTCGAGCACTCCTTATTATCACCATTAAGTCTACACTACATATATACAAATTAACAAGTTTTAATTATTTACGAGGTTTGACCTGTTATGATTAGGACATCATATGATAAATCATATGGTCCTTTGCAGCAGCCGAAAGTCTCCCTCGTACGGTCTCCCACCAACAAATTTTTCTAGGCTCCGCATGATCCTTCTGTTCTTGAGCTGCTTATCAATCGCCTGAATCATAGCTCATGCTCTGTCCTTGTCTACCTTTTTCCAGTCTGTGGTAGATACTTCATCCCAATTCTTTTCAAAATATCATCAAGAGCAGTCTGAACATTGTTGAGAATACCATCACTGAATTTGTGAAGTTCATCGATACACATCAATTTGTTATTCCTGTCTTTATTATGATATATAAAGCCTTTAGGATTTGGGTATGCTGAGTATGTTGGCAATCTTTTGAGATTTGATATGTACGTGTCCGACCTTATGAGGTTAAGCTTCTTTTGGTAACTTTCGACATCTAACTAAAGATCTTCCACACGCCTTTGGATGACAATGCTTCTTGTAAACATTCTTAATGAAACATTCAGAGCTAGGCGTTCTTCAATAGTAAGGTTTGTCAGCTTGCCTTGAACTAGTAGCAGCATGTCTTTGATATCTTGTAAGCGAAGCCTCTTGTAATCGCCTTCTTTAAATGTATACAGCTTGTCATCATTTCTGCGAACAGTGATCCAATCTAAATGCTTGTAATTATGCCATTCGACAATCTGAAGCTTTGTTACTACAATGATTCTGTTCCTAGAGTAGACATCACGAGCAGATTCCCTGTTGACAGCAAATCCATAGAATTGCTGACGCTTTCGAACCTAGTGAGAGATTCCCTATAGTGCATATTTATCGTAGATAACCGACACCACGTCAAAGGAGATGGGACCCACATGGGTGTTTTGGAACCATTTTCTTTAATCTATTGACTGGCCCATAATCTGCACCTTGTCCTTCGTTACTAGAAGTTGCATAAGTTATGTCTTGAGTACCACCCCTTAGATACTCAAGGTCGTTGTTTATGAATTGATCAAAAGGTATAACACGTCGACCTTGTGAATTGGGTATCAAAGGTAAAGGCTTGCACAGATCATGTGGATATTGCTGGCCTTCAGGGTTGTTCCAGTCAAGCTGATCAGTAGTTTCCTTGTAGACTTCTTCAAGAAAATATTCAAGTTCCAGCAAACTCTTGCACGATCATTTCATCAACTTGAATGTTGGACCAGCTAATAATTCAGGAGTCAGAGTATCTACTTTGAGCCGATTCATCACAAATGCTGAGAAGTCTAGAGGAGTATCCATCAGCTCATTAAATGAGTCACGAGTATCTTCTTTCCTAGCCAGACTGCTGATCCAAGGTTGAATTGGTCCATAAGCAGCAGGCAAAGTCTTGTTCCAATCACGATCGGGAGTTGGAGGTTTTGTTGGTTTCTGAAAAAAATCATGATGCTGAGTGGTCTCATCAACAGGTTGATCTTTAGTAAATCCTGTATCGAACTCCTGATGTGCGGGTTCTTCCAAATCTTTGGCAGTGTACATTGGCTCCTTTTTTTTTTTTTTTTTTTTTTTTATTTTTACTACTTGAGCAGACTTGTCAGCAGACTTGTGATGAGATTTGGACCATTCAGTATACTTTCCAATTGTGTTTGGAGGTCTTTCCTTTGGTGCACGGTTGACTCTTCCAACTCTTCTTCTCTTGGACCATCAGTTTGATCCAGCGAAGGGTTCTTCGTCTTTATCCTCATCATCTCGACGTCTTTTAAATGAGACAGTATCTCCATATGTGTCAAGTATGAGTTTGTCACTTTCGTAGGCGTCAACCAATGCTTTGTAGAGATTCTTCTGTTCATTAGATTCATGGATTGACTTATTACTTTCCATCTTATATATGAGAATGTTCTTCAGTACAAGTTCAGAAAGGTTGGCGGCTACATCAATAGATGTCTTAGGATTCATAGATTAAGAGTCAAACCTCGCTTGAGTTGTTCATTTTTACATCTCTAAAATTAACAAATCTTAGAGACTTAGCCTTAACTTGTTCTTTGACTTTCACTTGATATTTTTCTTTATGTTGTCATCAAGTTTATTGATGAAGTCTTTATTATCGGCTTGAGCTTCATTTCTGAGTCTGTCTGGCTGTAATTGAACAACTGTTTTGACGGATTCATTCATCTTGTTGGCAAGGTATGTGTCAACAATACCAGGAATTAAAGAAACTGCTGCAGCAAATTGGTTCGTTTGCTTGAATTCCGAGAAGTCATCTTCAAAGATTAGTTCTATGGTCAAACCCGGAATAAGAAAACAAAGTTAGGAAGATCTTGTAGGGAGGAACTTGGAACAGTTGTTGGTGTGGGAACTGGTGTTTGTTGCAGATGTGTATATGATAGGGAATTGGTGTGGAGGAAAAGGTATGTTTTGATTTTTTATTGTTGCAGATGAAAGAGGTGTCTCAACAATAGTTGTAACCGGAACATCTACCAGAGAAGTTGACTCAGTGTTAAGATTAAATATAGAGTCAATACCTGTATCTGTACTAGGGCTGAGCATGTTATGAAACTTAGTCCAGATAACACAGAAGAACTCTGTTGTTGACCTTCAGGATTGACCGGAGTTATGATCACATGAGTGTCTTCTATTACTTGAGTAGTTTGAATGATAGTGCATGGAGCATCTATCATTTTAGTATCTCTTCCCTTCAGATTTACGTTCACGTCCCTGTATAATTCATTCGCTTCGTCCTATTCATTTGTCTCTTCTTCATCCAGTTCTTCTCCCTCGACATTCGCACCATGAATCCTCATCACATTCTTCAACATCAGGGATTCATATGGGGAAGGTGTTTGAACCCTCAGATCTGAACCCTCTTCTTCATTATCTTCTTCATCTTGTCTTTCTTCTTGATCATCAGTGGAAAACTTGGGATGACCAAATTCATCACCATCGTTGTCTGAATCAGTCTTCTCATTATCATCATCTTGACCTTCATCATCTTGATTATCAGCATCGTCATCAACATCATCATTGTCATCATCATCATCTTCTCGTCACCAGACTTCTAAGAGATTTGCTCATCATCAGATTCATATGTTGGTACATCAGGAACTCCTGGTGTATACCATTCCTGAATCTGCACCTGAACCACTGGCGTGAGAGCTATGAGTTTGTATCAGACTTCTTTTTGTAGCCAGCTTCATTTGTTCAGCTTCTGTTAAAGCAACCTCAGACAGCACTGTTAGACCTTTAACTTTAGACGTCTTTGCAGGTTGTTTCTTCTTGGCAGGTTTAGCCGCCTTTGCTGAAGTCTTGAGTCTTTTGCCTTTAGCAGTTGGAGGAGTCTTTGTCTTGTCAGATCCAGCTTGCTTCTTCTTGACACTTGCTTTTGTTTTAGGAGGTTCAGCTCCTGAAGCAATGACATAGTACTCTTTGTAGGATTCGAAATCTTTGATGGCTTCATTTGTCAATTCATCAGGCAAAATGGCACCATATAGCTGTGTGTCCTCATGCCTAGAGACAACCTTTATCATGGTGAACATTGGGTCATCCCTGGCAAAGTGCCAATTTACCCTGTTTCTTCTTGGAATTGATGAATCCTTAGTCATGAAGAAGTTGACGATGACCTTGGTGAAGCGAGGGTAGTACATCTCATTACTCCTCTTGACATTCTTGTTCTCTACTTGATAAACAAAGTCCTCTCACAAAAGGTAGGAAAAGTCTACATTCTTCTTATGGTACATGCCCCAAAGGATTTAAGCTTGAGATAGTCGAAGACTGTCATATCTGGTACTTTTACCACTCAGACATTTGTTGATAACCGCAGCAAATGATCTCTAGGGTTGATGTAGCTTGTTGACATTGACATCGATTATCACCTTTATCTCTCTACTGTGACTAAGATCTTTGAGAAACGTAAGAATTTCTTCTTCAAAGGGTGGTTCCTTGAATTGCTGACAGGAGTTTTTTTTAGGGCATATTTGAAGCAATACTCTGAGTACTCAAGATTCTCAAATATGTTTCTTATTGTACATTTTGAAACGAATTCGATGGTGGTGTTTTGGAACTAAGCAGTGGCCCAGAACTCTTGCATATAGATTTCAGGAACATCAGATGTGATCTAGAATGCCTTGTAAAAGGGAGTGAGTTTCAAAACATCATACACCACTTGAAGAGTTAGTTCATTGGACTTGAGGTCTGAGCTTAGTCGAAGATTACTTTTGCCAATCTTGAGTTGGTTTGCAGGAGTAACTAAAGCGTCATCCAATGCAATTTGATTAGCTCTTGTGATGTCCATGGTTCTGCTTTAGAAAGAATCAATATAGTTTTTATATAACCAAGTTTATATATAACTAAATAGACCTTTTATGTGAACACTTTATGTTTTATCATGGTGTGAAAATTTTCCTTAAGCATTAGGACCTTTAAGACTTTTAGCACTTGAAAAGACCTATTTCTTTGAATGGCAACTTAGATAGACTTATGTGCTTAAGGAATTAAGGCAACTTCTTTGACAATTTAGGAATCATGGTCTTTCTAACTAGTAGAGAATTTAAATAACCTAAGTCGTATTTTAGTTAACCTTGATTTTACCTTTTACTTTTAAGCCTATTTTAACTTCATTAGATAGCATAATTAACCAATTTAATATCCTGCCAAGTATAAGTTTTAATTTGCCTCCAAAGTTGAAATTTTGATCTTAATATTTTTGGCTACATCTATTAGATCGTTCCTTAAAGATGTCACTAGAATCATTCCTAATAACATTCACTAGAATTAGTTCTTAAAACATTTCACTAGATCGGGTCTTAATGAAACAACTAGATCGGGACCTTTAAACAAAACTCACTCGATCGGTCTTCAAGGGACTGACTAGATCCGGTTTTTGGGGGGGGGTTTTTTTTTTTATTTTGTCCACTAGGGATTTGACTAGTTCGGTTCCTTAAGGTAAATAACTAGATCGGGTCCTTAACAAAAATGACTAGATCGGGTTCTTAAGAGTTTGACTAGATCGGTCCTCAAATGTTTTGACTAGTTTGGTTCTCAAAGGGACTGGACTAGTTCGGTTCCTTAAGGAAAACGAAATCGGTCCCCAAAGGTTTTGACTAGATCGGTTCCCAAAGGGACTGGTTTAGATCGGTTCCTAAAGGGACTGGTTTAGATCTGTTTCCGAAGGGACTGGTTTAGATCAGTTCCCAAAGGAATTTGACTAGATCAGGTCTTCACTCATAAAACTTTACAAGTACGATTTGCATTTACACTTGTTATTTTAGCACTCTTAACATGAGAACATTACTTAGGAACATGATAACAAATTGAATCCACAGAATCATAAAAATCATACATTAAACAAGCACTTTCACACATAATAGCACATATATTCATGAAACTACATACAAGGGAATAATTTTATTATTCAAGCTCATTCTAGAATATATAAACATGCATTCTATTACAAAACCCACAAACATTTTACATTATCTCCCAAAAACCCAAATTTTTAACCCAACTATAGCTACAAGAACACATTGATGAGGAGTCTAAATGAATAACTGCTTTAAATGGGTGTTCAGTACTCCAAAGCAAACAATACCCCTCACTCAATTTAGGGTTTTATGCAGTTTTGATTTTGATGAACCCTAATGCACGATTTTTGCATTTACACTTGTTATTTTAGCACTCTTATCATAAGAACAACACTTAGGAACATGATAACAAATTAAATCATCAAGAACATACATGAAATTAGAACTTTTACACATAAAGACGAGAACAAGCAAACGACGATTTTGAATGGTTTGGGAGGTGGGTTCATGCGTGTGTGTGTGAAAACAGACGAGTGGGGGTGGATGGTGTTTATAAAACAATTATTGTTTTTGACACATTTGCCCCCTCATGTTTCTTATCCTTTTTATTTTCACTAACAAGTTTTACTAGGCCATTAAAGTTTAACAATAGGCACAAATGGTCCCTAATGTTTTTAACTAACATACCTTAAAAAAATTTGAATTCACACAATTACTCCCTAAAGGCATAAACACATAACATATAAGGCACACATAAGCTAAATGTAATTAACTTTCCTTAAGAACGATATTCCGTTATTGTTTAAAACCTTTTTCCTTTTAAGCACATTATTAATATGAAGAAGATATTTAACATTTTCTCCTCCTCAAACATTGACCCGTTTTCTATTTAAAGAGCTGTAGTCACTGTCGGAGAGGTCACATGTCTTTGAAAAAACATTTTCTGATGAAGCAATGTTATATCATTGAAAAACAAACACCAAAATAAGATTTCTCTTATTTTCACACATAAGCGCACCGACATGTACACTTATTGTAATATAGGAAGCACAAGTTGTGATGCAAAGTAATCACAAGTCTTTGCATGGTCATTAAGTAGACCATGCCTGAGAATAAATTCCCGTTAAGAGGTCAAGTTTTCTTTTTGAAATACTTGCCTTTAATATGATGACCGTGTTGCTATCTGAAGTAATAGCAAGCCATTTGGCATGTTTTGAAAACATTTAAAACTTCTGCTCGAACTTCATTTACAACCTCGTATCATTATTGAATGAAATTTCTAAGACCGTAAATGTTATCGATTTTCAGAAGACATGCCATTATTATCTCTTTTTATATTTTCTCATTTTTTATTTTTTTTCTTTGGTTTTATGAATTTTATATTTTTGTATTTTGTTTTTATAAAAATTTTCTAAAAAATTAAAAATCTTTTTGGTTTTTAAGGTTTTAATATATATACATATGATACATGATATTTGAATAGGTACCACTACTATTCATCAACTTCATCTGCCAATTGTTTCAGAGTCTCCGGCGTAAAACTCCGCATTCCCAGCTTGTTGATAAGAAATTCAATTCTTTCTCTGCCAAGGGCTTTAGTGAAGATGTCCGCCAGCTGATACTCCGTATTGACAAAGTAAAGTTCGATCACACCATTCTCAACATGCTCCTTGATAAAGTGAAATCTGATGTCTATATGCTTTGATCTGGAATGTTGAGCGTTGTTGCAGCATAAGGCAATAGCACTTTTGTTATCACAGTACATTGGAATTTTATTGAATCCAAGGCCATAGTCGAAAAGCTGTGATCTCATCCAAAGGACTTGAGCACAACAGCCAGACAAAGCAATATATTCAGCTTCCGTACTGGATATCGCAGCGCTTTTCTGCCTTTTTGATGACCAGCTAATAAGTCTATCTCCTAGGAACTGCATACTACCAGATGTGCTACGGCGTGCATCTGCATACAAAAGTAATTCCTTGCCTTCCTTACGGATGAACAGAGTAGGATACACTAAGCCTTTGGAGAAGTCTTGGCATATCATTTACGAAGACAACATGTCATACCACGCGCGTGGAGCTTGTTTCAACCCATAAAGAGCTTTCTTCAGCTTGTATACGTGATTGGGGTTATCTAGATCCACAAACCAGTCCGACTGTCTAACATAAACCTCTTCTCGTAGATTATCATTCAGAAACGTAATCTTGGCGATAGTGATGATGGTATCAAAAACGTTCCATCTTTATCCTCAATCAGCTTTGGATCTTCTCCCCATATGGCGTGGGTATCCACCTAGGTGTCACAAGACTCAAAGCACCGTATTTCTTTAACTGATTTAAGGGGCATTATTTGTGGATTGGTTAACGAGCTAAGATTGCTTCTGGGTTTTGAGGACAATCTATGACCTCCTAGAAAATATGAGGATTTTGCCCCTCATTGACATCTTAAATTTGTGTGAGCAGACAGATGATTTAGAAAACAGATCGAAATTATATAGGTTCAGGTGTAGATGTCAGCATAAGATGAATTCATCGAAATACACGTTTGTACTATCAGAAGTAAAATTCCTTGTCGTCTGTCTGCGCATTTTGATACAATGTAGGATGTCACGCGAACTGAGCTTTGTTGAAGAAGATGTCTGTTGGGGATCTCAAGAATGAGGACCAACGCATATGTGCTAGTACCCCCGCACGATCTCGGACTTGTTTCCAACCCATAAGGAGGTTTTCTTAGCTCTATACAGGTGATATTAAGGGTTAGATCTTTAGCTTATCCGACTGGCTAATTCATTAAACCTCTTCCCACAGATGTACCATCTCAAAAAGCAGTCTTCACATCCATTTGGTAAACGACCATGTATGTGTCATGAGCAGCAAACGCATTCGAAAAATCTGTTAGTGTAGGGAGTCTCTAATCTCTGCAACCGGAGCAAAAGACTTCTTAAAAATCGGATACCTGTCCTCTTAACGCCAACCACGGGCTACTGTAGCGCGCGAGGCTTTTGTTCTCAAAATCTCCTCCCTAGTGTCGTGTCTAGTTTCACTTTTGTCAGATCCAACTTTCAGAAGTAATCACTCATAAGTGTTTGTCTGGACGGGGTACAAAGCTTTACCTTTACTCCTTCAATGTTCATTTAGAATCTGCATTGGACGTTTGTGTTCTGTCTTGCATTGCTTTAAACCTACAGGCTTGCGTCAAATGACTATCATTATACGTCTTTGGGTTCAACAGCTCAGTGAGGAAAGCATCGTCGTAAACAGTGAAAAGAAGAGCTTGCTCATTAATTCTAGCCGAGTGGAATCATGGTTAGCGAGTCACTTCTGATTATTGTTCTTCATAGTTGGATGATCCTTAGTCCAATTTGCAACTTGTAGTCAAAAAATTGGTAATACAGGGTGCACTAATTATATGAATAGTTAAACTGATGATAAAGGTGATTAGAAGAGATCTTTCTAGAATTGGAACACCGAAGCGTACGGACTCATTACCTATTATATTGGCAAGATTTCAATCATCCAATGGTTGTCTGTTCTTTACAATCGTTAAGGAAGGGACGGGAGACGGAGTTTCGGGTTTTGTTTCGAGAATTTCTATGGTGTGAGATGCATCTTGATCAGAACTTTGGTGTGAGGAAGGTGTACTAGTTGAAACAGTAGGTTCTGGAGCTAGTACTTCATTAATTTAAGCAATGACTTCAGGGGCTGGAAAAACAACACTTGGTGGAGGAGTGAATAATTCATCCAAAAGACAACCAGCGTTGAAATTAGTCTATCTACTCAATTTTTGAAAGGTGGTACAAAACGCTAGTGTTGTCCTGGAGAGAGGGGTTTGAAACGGTTTCACTAACTTGATTATTGCAGGGTCATGTCATGAAGAGCGGGTCTGAATGCGTATGTTCAGAAGCCATCGCGAGTTCAAGTCGTCAGTGACTAAGTCTATTTGAACATGGTTTCAATATTTGTAGTGGTATGTCTGTTGGTAAAGTTTCCAGTAATACTGTATCTTCGTGGGTGCTATTGCCATTTAACAATACCTATTTAGCCTTCGGTTATAACTTTCCCAAGTTCTCTCTATCATTCGTTAGGTAGCAGAGTGCACCAAACACATGAAGATACGATAGGTCGGGAGGTTTGTTGTGCAGAAGCTCGTATGGTGTTTTACCGTGTTGAAGGCGTATCATGGAACTCGATTTCTGGGGTTTAACTAGACTGTAGCAACTGCTTCGGCCCTTAGAATTAAAGGAGCTTTTACATAAATTAACATAGTGTGGGCTGCTTCAATTAGGTATTGATTTTGTCTTTTCAAAAACCACCGTCTATGCTTTGAGAGCGGGCAACAATACTGTTTCATGAGACGATGCCAACTTGTCTCATGAATATTCACGTCAGTCTGACATAACAAAACTACACCTTCCATTATCTTTTGATGGTCAGACAGGTTCGCCTTAAGTTTGTAGACTTGGATCATCTCTTCAAAAAATTGATACTAAATGCTGGAGCTTCATCTATTTCGTTTATCGCATAGGCATGATTTTACCATTGTAAGAATCGGAGAGTTAATCGTCGAGACGCAATAACAAGGAATGTACCATCTTTCCATTTGACACTTGCGCGACAGAATTGGTCCACACAGCATCGCGATGTTGCAACGCTGATCTAGAGTTTTCTTTTTGTAATTGGTGTCCTTGAGAGATTTCAGGTTGAGTGGGGTTTCTTCGTGCTCTCTGTCTGAATGACATGTGCAGACACCATCGAGGGTCCTTTTCATTAACTGAGCTGTTGTAGGTAAGACCTCGACCATGACTCATTGTCTCTGGCAGAACGATGATTAATCATGCTGTCCGAACCCAGTTTAAATAAGAGAGCAATGAGGCATCACACGTACTCTAAGTTTTTAGCGGACTCCTTGTATATAGATAGACGTTGAATGGTAGAGGACGCCATACATAAACCTCAAGAAAGATGGTACTCGAAAAGATTGTCCCTCGCCGACTCCAGTTTAATAATACTCAAACACCTTCTAGATTGCGATGTAGCAGGTGTGTCTGACGAAATGAGAAATAACAAGAAAACTTTTTCGAGGTTGGAATCACAAAACTTAATCGCAATTAGAGATATAGATTATGTGCGCTATAGTCCGTCTCAATCGTAATAAGACTTGAAGAGGATGTAAGACCATTTCCGCAATTTCTGTAGTATCTATAACCCATAATCGTTGCTTAATTGGTTTATTACGCCGAGTCGCTGGATTGTACCTACGAGAACTTGTATTGAGCGAAATTGGTGAGTGAGGATGCGAGTTCTCGCGTCATATGCTTAGACGAAGTTGGAGTCCAAATACCTAGAGAGTAGCAATTTGGACGACATGCATTCATAAGGAGAGGAGAAAGATCGGAACGTTTGGAAACTATGCGATCCAATCGGATTGAACTGGGTTCCGAATTGTTAGCAGTTACAGACTTTAATACTTTAATTGTTAACAGGGAACACTAGTTTTAGACTTCCTGGTTGCTTTTGAGTAAACACTCAAGTGTGACTACAAGGTTAAGGTGTTTCTTCTATTATCTAGAGGCAGATGATTTCCTAAGGGGTCACTTCTTTAGTTGTGGTAATTCCCATAGTCTAAGGCGCACGCTCATTTCCATACTATAGTGAAGAGATTCTCGACTCACAGTAGGTCGCTACGCCTAAACTGATAGTATCAAATATTTGGTAGAAATGTACCTTGTCTTGTTGGTTTCCCAACTTTTCTCTCTTGTAAGTTTTCTTAACAGATCTAGATTTAGCACGAGCATTCACAATTATTGATAAATTATCAAGAAACAGTAAATCATTTGTCAACCATTACACTTTAAAACATCGCATATTATAGGTCCAGAGAGTCTTGCGTATTTAAGCTTGAGAATGCTGCACACGGGACTGCAGTTCCTTTTGGTTCAACAACATGATCTGTTTATGTTATTTTCAACTAGATTACATCACCTTTCCTTAGGCTGTGGAGCTTCTTACTTTATTCATTTTCAGACAATTCTTACTTTGTGTAGTGTTGAATGGTATGTCTTTCTTTTCGTAGTTTGCCTGATATGGCTGTGTCAAAAAACAAATAAAAAAAAATCCCAATCTCAGACTAGTTAGATGTGTTTACTCTTGTAGAAGAGACAACACTACGGTTTGTTAGAAATGCTGGTTTGAGGTATGGGCTATTTTTTGTGTTTATTTTGAGGATGGGACAGGCTCAGGTAAATCTATAAGCATCTTTGATTTGTTCTCGGGGTTACAGCCACTAATTATTCTCCAGAGCTGGTGATACTCGGACAGGTTAGTATTCTGATTTAGAAGAAGCATCTTGAATTATTTAGTACTATCCTTACGGCAGATTCTATGAGTGGATCTAGGGATAATTAGCTTTAATATGTATCGACTAGAATCTCCTAAGAACTGCGACTTCTCTTCCTGAGAAGAATGTCTTTACATATTTATAGTGAGAGTGAGCTGTCCCTTTTGATTCCACCAATTTGGGGGTTATTGTTCCACAGTAATTGATGCAACTCTGGACACCTTAGGTGGGTTTGAAATGCTTAAGTATCAAACTAGGGCTTTTCCTTTAGATTCCGTTTATGATTACAGTACTGAGAGCTGTTATTGCGCCAAATCCTTTTATGATGCTAGGCATTTAATAAATCAAAAGTTTCCACAGACTTTATATTGACTTGAGACGTTATTAACGATCACCATCACATTGTGTGCTCTTTGTTCGATAACGTGCTCTGTGGTTTAATTCGTAGTTGCATATTAAGTCGCTGATAGATATAGGTTGTTTCAAATGCTAGATTCTCAGCAATAAGCTTTGTCACCTCATTGATCCAATTTCCATATTTATGGTTTACATATCTTCTAAGTCATTTTTGATCTTATCCTGTATTCCAGTTTTTCCATTTTGATGAGATTTTATTTCTCTCTTTCACACTTGCTTAACATTACCGTGTCTGTTCTGCTTTGTGGGAGACTTGAGCTTTTCAAAATCCTTTGAATTCAAATAACGTTGATCGAAACTTGGAACACTTTGATTGGTAACAGCTCATTATGTCCCTCTTTGAAAATTTACTTTTTTTAAGTTGAGTGTCAACGTTCTAAAAGAGAAATTGTCGCAATGTTGATCTGTTGTAAGAAAGGTTAACAACTTGTATGAACAGTTCTATCGTACAGTCTTCTTTTTTAACCTAAAATACGTTTGATGCTTCTCAAGTTTGAGACACTTTTGAATTCCGATGCTACTGATCACTAGAATCATTTTCTATATGAAAGGATTAACAGTTTAGTCTCACAATATCTCTGTGCTCCATCAATTGTTCCAAAATTCATTCCATTTTTGTTCAAGTACTGACTTTCATCTTAACATTCAAATGTTTTTGACTCAATACGATATTGTTCTACGCATTTTCCATTTGATAGAAGACATTTTAGACTTTAGAAAGTTGATCAACCAAATGTTGGTTGAATGTGCTAAATAAGTCCTTCAGAGCTTGTACAAATAGAATTATTTTATCCCTAAAACAAGCTTTTATATGTTCGAAACCCCACGAACCCTCAGTGATAGGCTGTGGGTCTAGTCCTTTCTTTGATAGCACATCAAAGTTTAGCACCAGATGGTATTTAAGTTTTTTCAACTCGTTGTTAAACATGCTGACTTTAGGATGTTCTTTTGGAACTCAAACATGGTGGGTCTATAGAAAGTGTAGGTTTGAAGAAATTTACAGAATTCTTAGGACCAAAAGTGACTTGTTAGCAGATAATTAAGTTTGTCGGAACAAATCGTTCAAAAAAATCTGTTAAGAGCACATTAATTTATCGGTGTGGTATCAACTTGCTTTTCCTTTTCTAACATCATATTATCCTTATGTTTTGAAAGTATTTTGGAATGACTCTCTTCAGCAAGTGCTAAGGTTTCTTCTGAATCAGGAATCCCAATAGGATTAGTTTGAACAATAACATCACCAACATATAGCTTTGGTTTCGACTGCTGAGCTTTCTGCAGATAGAAGGGATTTTGAAAACCTAGAGCTTGTTTAGTGGTACTATCATAGAAAAACTAAGGTTTCGTCAACATGTAAACAGTTTGTGCAGATTAATCCCTTTTAAAAACAATATTATCTAGATGTTTGATCTGCTTTTCTAGAGTTATTTCTCTATCAATGTTTCTAGATTCTTCTTTCTTAAAATTATTTTTTAGTAAAGGAGAAACCGTTTTATAATAAGATTCCTTATCTTTTAAATGTTCTGAAAGAGTGTTTAGAAGATCAATCTCTACAGACTATGACATGTGTTGAAACGTGATCACTATCCTTAAGTCCACATTTTGTCCTTCTTTCAAAACTTTAACTTGTTCCTTATATCTTTCAAGCTCAGCAGTTAAGGTATCATTGACACTCTTATTTTCAAATTGGTCTTGGCACAATTAGCTACTTAGGTCTTTAAGTGTTCATCAAAAGAGTTTATTAGAAATCATCTTGTTGTGCGAGGACGTTTTAGAATTTCTTAACAGTGTTACTTGTCTGAATTTGTCAATTCTACATGTACTGAGAATAAGGAATGATTATTGCGCTATCAACTGGTTGCTATTTTAGGTCATCTGAATTGATTTACCCACATGGACTATTGAGAGAAGACGGGCATCATCCGTGCACATGCTTGATGTGTGCTCGCATCTAGTTATTATATATTTATCTATGGCTTGTTGAACCTCAAACAGAGCCTTAACCATAATGAGATAAAATCACCATGAGAGCTACTTTGTTGGCAGAGTTAGAAGTTTCGTCAGCAATCAGAGTCATAGATGCATCCAAATCATCAGCTTGATAAGCAGCATTATGAGTAATGAATAGTTCTGTCTGCTTTGACCTTCGCAAGAACTATCTAGATCTGCCAAAAAAGCTAGTTCCTCCTCATTCAGAATTCTAACCATGTCGCTTGAG
Organism: Tanacetum coccineum; assembly: GCA_026074375.1. Taxonomy (NCBI): domain Eukaryota; kingdom Viridiplantae; phylum Streptophyta; class Magnoliopsida; order Asterales; family Asteraceae; genus Tanacetum; species Tanacetum coccineum. Next base: position 31,933 of record BQNB010022946.1, on the reverse strand, counting down.
CTCATGACGCCTCAGTAAGCACTTTCGTCCCCCCCCTCATAAGAACAGCGTACAGAATTTCATCCCTTTTGTCCTCTTTGTGCTTTTGGTGCACTGTCTGGACTGTGCTTCTACCTATGCCATAGTTATATGTCAAATATTCCGTCCTCTGTTGTGGTCTCAGAGAATTGCTTCCACTTCTACTCTGGAGTGTAAGTCTTGAAGTACCCGCATCAAAAGAAAGTTGTCTCATGTTTGAGATTGGTTGTAGTGTAACTCTTCCATTTATGTATGGTTCGCTTTTAGGCGTAGGTAGACAAGTATCTCAGCTGATTATGGTAGTGGGAATACCGGGAGGTGTGAACTGCAGCTCAAAAACGACATCATGTGATGGAGGTATCAATGGGAAACATCACCCTTTCTGGAACCTGGAACAAATTAGAATGCGGGAGTCTTGTTGGAAAATTCAGATTGTTGGTTAAATTGGGGAGGCATTTCCCAAATGAGAGATGGATGATGATGGAGAATAAACGTTATGGTGAATTGAAGATTGAAAATCATTGGATGGATAAGTTACTGAAAGAGGCTGTTAAGATTGATGAGTTGAGTATTGTGAGACGATTAAGGTGAAACCACTCTATGGGAGTGGAGTATGTTAAAGTTGGTGTTGAAGTTGAGTGTTTGGTAAGTGTGTTGAGAGTATTGATAAAGGTGACTGTAGTTATACTTGGTGAGATGAAAACTAAAGCTAGAGGATCCGGGTTACGCTTCTGCATCAAACGTACTTAATGCATGACGTTCATGTTGTTCAAGTGAGCATGAAGCGATCAACGATTGGTATTCTGCAAGTCTATTGACCAACTGAACATCACTATTCATTAGGAAGAGTGGTTAAAACTGGTATTAACTTGAAATTGCTCCAATGGCATCTTATAGATGTTCATATCATTGAGTAGAATGGTGATCTCATAGTAGTACTCCGTGTAACGACTCTCCTTTTCTTATCAGTGAACTTATCAAATTATTATACAACTTACACTCTTGTCTTGCTTGTTAACGACGTTCCTGCATGGGCGTTCAATCTTCTCCTATAGATCCTTTGGCTACACGATGTTTGACCCACAAAGAGCATAGATTTCTGTGCGGAAGCCGTTGTGAGATTTGATATTATATTTCATTGATGGTTCACCTACTCAGCTTGAATGGCTCGTGTAGGGTGATGCTTAGTATAATCACCGTAAGTCTTGTTAGACTCATCACTGTTGATTGATGGCCCAAACGAAGTGGACCTTTCTCACATACGGAAGCCAAGGATTCATCTATCCATGTGGTTTATTACACATCATATAAAGTTTCCATTATGCTTTTCCCATGAAATCATACAAATGTTTTATCAAGCATCGAAGGTTTATGGTCTTCACCCGAGAGAAGCTGATTTCTATCGCAGTCAGGAGTCGTTCAAAGTTGATACACGTGGTATCGCAAAAGATTACTAATGGATCGATCGGTGGTAGAAAGAAATTATGTTTGAATGTGTGGTTGTTGAGTCTCGTACAGTGTATAAGTGTTCTTGAAACGACCGGGATTTTACAATTCTTGAACGACATTATACCGGAAGAACAAGTTATTGTTTTACGGGATGTTCAAGCTCAAAAGGAGTAGAGCCGGATATAAATTCTAGATATTTGATTTGATAGGTTTTGACTAGTTTGGTTTTTACTGGTTCGGTTATCTAGTTTGGTTATCAAACAAAAACTAGTTCGGTTCCACTGGTTAGGTTATCTAGTTCGATTGTCAAACAAAACAAACTAGTTCGGTTCCAACTAGGATCAACTCGTTTGGTTCCAACTAAGATCAACTCATTCGGTTCCTACTAAATCAACTAGTCCGGTTCTAACTGAAGAAAACTCATTCGGTTCTAACTAAAACAACTCGTTTGGTTACAACTAAAATTAACTCGTTCGGTTCCAACGAAAATCAACTCGTTCGGTTCCAACTAGAAATAACTCGTTCGGTTCCAACTAGAAACAACCCGTTCGGTTCCAACTATAAGCAACTCATTTGGTACCAACTAAAACAACTCATTCGGTTCCAACTAAAGTCAACTCGTTCGGTTTCACTGGTTCGGTTAACTAGTTCGGTTAACTCATTCGATCTTCTAGTTCGGTTCCAACAGACAAGACTAGTTCGGTTGTAACTAAGATGAAACCTAAATTTTCAAAACTCAAAAAGACATATTTTTGATTGGTTTTTTGCAAAAAATCTTGTACAACTAGTGTTACTAACCCTATAGGAACAAGAAAAATGACAACTTTAAGGTTTTTAAGCAAAAAAAATTTAAATCAAGATTTTGCTCTTTGTAAAGGTTTTGAACACAAATCAAAAGACAAACACAAAAACTAAACACACCAATCCGTGGCTCTTGATACCAATTGAAGCATACCAGCAATCTTTAATGATATACAAGAACTAGAGAGAGAAGTGGGTTGGAAAGTTTCTAGAGAGAGAAAGATGATAATATTATTATGTGTGTGAAATGTGAAATGAAACAACCAACCACCCTCTCCAAGGCATGGAGAGGGTATATAAACTACATACTTGGCCGGCCATGGGTTTAACGGGCTTTCCATGAGCCTTGGGCCAGACTAGCTTACTAGACTAATCATATAAACATACTACGGGCTAAGAATATTACAACTTGGAAAGTAGACGGACTACTTTTCTTGTTTCCCAACACTTGTCTTGTTCCTTGAATGTATAAGACTTGATCTCTTCAAGAGTACTTTTGTTCAGTGAGCATATTTATATCTACTGTATAGGTTAAAGGTAGGTCATCATTAGGCTTCTCAATTGAGATTTTGTTAGAGGTTTATTCCTGATTGCAGCTGCTCTTTCTTCAGCCAACGGCTTCTTCCTATTTTCAAAATACTTTGCAAGTAACGTGGCTCTTTCATCTACAGTACACTTTTCCTGTTCTTCTTGAGTCCATCTGACAGCTAATTCATGATTAGCCGCTATTCATGCTTGAAATTCATCATACAAATTTTGCAATGTAGTAGAAAGATGCTTGCTCTTGTCCTCTGTCTCTCCAATCTAACTTCTTCATCAAGTTCTGCTTGAACCTTTAATGCTATTTTAGCATCTCTCTCAATTTGTGCTTCACCTTGATCCTTTGATTTTACTTTTACTGGTTCAGGTTCTTCCTCAAGAACCCCTTTGCCTTTGTCTTTAGGGTCAATTTTTAGAAGTGGCTTGAAGGTCAAAACTGATCTTGCAGGTCTTTCAGCATCTTTCTTTTCTTTGATTTCAACTCCTTTAACGCTTTGCTTTAAACTTAACACTTACTTAGAGCATCACCAAGGGAAAATAATATCTCTATCTTTTCAAGACCACTGTTGTAGTAGGAGGAGTCATTGGAGTAGCAGTACTAACTTCTGGTCTGCTGGCAGTACTAATGTTAACAGCAGTACTAACTCCTATATTACCAGCAAACGTAACTGGGTCTATCATTTGCTTACTCCCTTTTGTCCTCATCGTCTCTTTCACTTGAGCCCTCCCCTCAGTTCTACAATTGACTCTATGTACCATATAGTCATAGGTACTACGTCGGGGCTTGTGCTTCCTGAAATGTGAGTTGATCCTCGCGAGCATTCAAAAGGCAGACTCTTGTTTTACCCGCCTTAAGGTAGGTCTTTGGTTTGACATTTTTTCCTCACCACGATGGTTTTTGGGCGATAGGCTCCTTCTTTCCCAACCTTTTCTTTATAGATAACCTTTTCACACTCTTTAACCATGCTCTGTGGTGCGAGATACTAGGCTTGCACTTCTTTTCCAATTTCTTGATTCTAATGTTTAATTTAAGGATCTTTGCAGCCTGAGCATCCTTGGCAGTCTCCAAAGCAAGAACCCTGTTTGACAAGTTAGTGCAAAGAGATAATAACTCCACTAGATTCAAGCCACCCTCAGCTCTTTTAGATGTGTTACCAACTGAATGAGGACTATCATTGGATAACTAAACCTGATCCCCTTCTATTCCCAACTCGTCGCCCTCTAGTTGATGCTTGGGCTCATGGGTAAATTGTCAGTAATTAACTACACAGGTCCGAGTGATGAGTTTTGGTGTACAGGTGGTTTGTGTGCTCGTTTTCCAACACCTAGGATTGAGTTGTTTTGAGAAGGGTGTTGGGTTGGGGTTCAGTGAGGTTGTTTTAGCATACCGGTGTCACCCTCCTTCTATCTTCATGGCAGGATGCCCAACATATATTAGAAATAAAGGTTCTGTAATTCCTTCCTGAAATTTTTAGTCCCTTTTTCTATGGACATGAGTTGGAGAGATAAACCTTGTAAAGGTTGTGAGCTTTCGGTGTAATATTATACATCATTAAAAGGTTCACCAAGCTCAATTTGATTATTCAAACAACACAACCATTAAAAAATCTCTGGATGATAGAAAAATTTCTTTTTAGGATTATCCAAGTTCCTCAACATACCATCCAAACATAAGTTTGGAAAAGTTAAATTTAGATCTTATTGCCATAACATCTAATAGCTAAAGAAGCTTTGTTGTAAACTCATTCGGCTATAGATTTTGAGCCTTACGGCAATGACAGGATGGTATGTTTTCATATCAGATACTTCCTTTGAGGAGAGAAGGGACTTTTTGAATATAGTTTTTAGCTCTTATGTGTAAGTTCACCCTCTCTACCCATTCAATTGATCAGTAGCTTTTGGTAGAAACATAGCTTAGTTTGTCGACGGCAAGCCTTTTGTTCAGTGACCCTTAGCTCTCTTAAGAAAAAGAGAACTTCTTATTGAATGCTTCTCCCGGTAACTTACTACTGCCTCTGGCTATCAAAACAGTAAGCATGAAATTTGCTTCTCATCCATTGGGACTGTTTGGGACATAGTAGTGTTCCAAAACCTAACAATATAAGATTCAATATAGATAGTAGGACTTCAGTGAGAGATATAAAAGTATGGACTGTGTGTCGTTATAACTTTTGCACTGTAAGTAGTTGAGAAATAGTTATAAAGGTAAGTCTGAACAAGAGAGACTCCCAGCAATACCCCCCTATCGAACTGTCCTGCCCCCCGCCTCCCCCCCACCCACCCACCCACAGATTACCCTCCACGCGCCCCTCGCTGTTCACTCCCACCACACATCCCCCCTAGCCCCCCCCCCACCACCCCCCCCCCCCCCCGCCCGACCACCGCTCCTGTGTTCGACCGTCAACAACCCCCACGCTCCTAAATCAGACCATAGATGCATTGAAAAAGTTGGAGTGAGGGTTGTGGGATATGATCAAGATTGAGAAGAGAAGGCGTTTTAGAGAAAGGTAATTAATTGAGATTTTATAATGTCTGTCGCTTAGGGTTTATTTTAACGATGAAGCGGAATAAAATTGTAGTATTATCTTTAAAGACAAGGACGTATCTATAGAAAGAAAGACACGGAATGATCCAATTCATAGACCCCTATAAAGCAAAGTTGTTGGCCAAACATATTCTCAAAGGTTATTCATTAATTAATAAAAATTGATAATGCTCTCAAACAGTAGTATCCCGGGGTAACAAGCAGCACAAACTTATGCCTGGGCAGACACTAACTTTATGCCCTAGGCCTCTCCCCGCACCAACTTTGTGCCTGGCAGCAATAACTTGTAATTCCATTTAGTACCCTCAAATCAATCCATACTGATCGTTAACCCAGACTTAAGATAAACCATTGCAAAACCATTTCCTTGAGCAGCACTAACCATGCCAAGCTAGAGTCATCATCTACTTTTTTGTACCCTTTTAGGCAGTAGTAGAGTATCAAAGCTTTCTGAAGTCAGTATTAACCTATGCTCACAAACAGTACTAACTTATTGTACAAACTAAGTTACTAACTCTGTCCTTCAATAATTATACAACAACATGCCTCTATTCTTACAAGCACTCACTAGAAAAGATAGATAGACCCCCCACTATACTTGTTGTTTGAGAGGACGAAGTCTTCGCCAAGCGATGGAGATACTATTGATTTATGAACTAACCATCATGGAATATAAATTCTCTAGTTAAGAACCTTCGTTGTACTATCCAACATATAAAGACAATCCCCCCTCAAAACTAGTGTCATGTCTATAGACCAAATTCATCTTGATTCATAAACTCGTTTCACAGAACTCCCAGGCAGAATTTACCCATTTGGCCTTACTTGACAACTAAATTGCATTCCCTCATTTTTTGTGCCGTTCTTGCAGCCAGTGCCAATGGTTAACAGAATAGGAGAAACTTTGAACCTACTAACATCAATCAAGCGTTCCTTTAGTGTTAAACAGTCAGCCACACTTGTCATCACTAGTCTGTAACATCGTTTTGAGCTTCCATCAGTTCGTTTTTATCGTGTTTTCACCCATCAATTGGTGACATTTTCAAGGAGACACCGGATAAGCTGTCTCTTCTCGTAAGCGCCATCCCTAATGAAGGTTGGGCTGTGCTGTTAATTCAATCAGATATGTCTTTTGTTTTTGGACTGGAGTTATCTCAACGATTTTCGCTCTCGATGTTTTATTTCTGTCGAAACACTAGAATTTTTTTACCGCAGAACGTACATAGTGTGTGCTTGTTCATTATCAATGTGTAGATCACTTTGATGTTCATTCATAATAAATGAAGTCTCCATTGTTCGAAATTGCATTACTTGACATCCACAATTACCTGTGCCCACACAACAGTTGGTACTGCTCTAGGTCAGAAAGACTCTCATACTCCTGCTACCTCTCAACTCTTGTATAAGTAGCCACCCAATTAGTCCGCTCTCTTCGCATCCTGCTGAATGAAAGTAGAGTATTTTTCGCACTTTTAGCGGACCTGTCGCATAAGAAATTGACGAATCCTTTCAATAAATTGCCTGGATTATCACTGGTCAAGATTTTGCTCCATGCATGTGAATCCACTATCGAGTATGATTATAGGTAAATATGACACTATAGGGATACACAAGGCCCTAGTTTGCGTTTTTGAACTTGACGGTTCTAAAGATCCTACTATACATCATGAAGGGGGGGATTTGTGAGGTTTTTGGAGTTACCTAAATCATTAATACAAGCACGATGCAAACATAATATGAGGCCTAGCACAGCCCCACGTAAAGGTACATTAAAGAGCCAATCATGGATCTATAAAGATGTACATCCACATCAGCAGCTTCTTCATCCTTGGTCAAAGACTTTTGTGTTCTCAATTAAGAGTAATTGCCCTGCCTCCAAACATCAGTCATCTTCACACTAGCAAAATCAAACTTCTTCAGGGATCTCTGCAACATTACTATATCCTGAACTTATGAACCCAGTCTCTCCACATCACTACCCAGCTCCTTTTTTTCTGCTATTGATTGTAATCCAAGAAAGAAGGTGTGCTCTCCCCATATGTGTAACTCATCTGCATCTGCGCTGTCATTAATGCCTCAAATTCATCACACCAAAAAGTCTTTCTTTGTAGAAACCAAAAACAATATCATCCACATAAACCTGTACCCACACTGATATCATTCTGTCCTGTCTCTGATGAAAAGAGTTCTTGACAATGGTTCCTCTTCTGTATCCACTCTTCAACAAGAAAGTAGATAAAGAAGCATACGAGGCTTTAAAAGCTTGGTGTAAACCATACAGAGCTTTTATAACTTTGTAGACCTTTTTAGGGAACTTAGGATCAACAAAACCTAAAGGTTGAGACACATACATTCCTCATCAATTGTGCCATATAAGAAGGCACTCTTCACACCCATTTGATAAACTATGAATCCTATATAAGAAGCAAAGGCCAAAAAGAATCCAGATGGCTTCAATCCTCAGCCACGCTAGTAATAGCGCAAAGGTTCTTCCTAAAAGTCAACTTCAGAAGGGGAATATCGAGCAAAACATCATAATAGTTTATCCCTTTCCTCTTGTATATATCCCTCGGACAACCAACCTTGCCTTATTTCTAAACTAACAACACTCTTTCATCCTTCTCTTCCTGTTAACCTATTTTGTCCCAATTGCATTCCTTCCCAAAAGGCAAAGATTAAACTAGAATCTTAGACTTTCTTGAATCTTTTTGAATTGCAGAAGTTCTTCCTGCATAGCATCAACCCAACTTCCATCTTTAATAACTTGAGATATCTTCTTGGGTTCAATCTAAGAAAGGGAGCAAGCAAACAAACAGTGCTGGAAATCCTTGTGATTATTTCTTTTCTGCTTTTGAATATAGCTGACAAAAGCATGAGCTCCAGAACTTTTGTGTACTTTGCTCCTTGTCTATGAATGCTAAGGTGGATCTCCAGGAGTTTGAGATGAATGGATGCATGGAGTGTTATCCTTGACTGTCGGGAATAATAGGCCCTAACATTCACAGTGGTTTCTAAATTAGTGAAGTCAGCCACTGCACCCTCATCATCATAAGATACATTGGTAAAAATCCCATCACTTGGATTGTCATAGATATCCTCATGAGTAGGTATTTGCGAATCATATTGGTCATTGTTTCTTAGATCATGTCCATTAGCAATAAAAACATTTGAAGAACTGGCAGTACTAATTGGTGTACTAACAATATTAAACCGTTGTTATATCACGGGGTGAGCTCGTAGCCTGCTCCTACTTGAAGAAGCAAATCCTCAGTACATTAAGCAAACTCCTTTCTAAAAGCTTAGCTGCATCATTAGCCTCCTTTTTACCTTTATCTTTTGTTAAGCCCTTTTCAAGATCTCCTCAAAAGGATTGAATACTTCTGCATCTTACTGGCTCCTCATTTGTCTTTTGGAATAGCCGATATCCCCCATTGGCTTTATCTCTCGCGCTATTCGCTTTGCTTTCTAAGCTGTCTTAGACTGATCCTGAAGTATAGAAAGAGCCATATGTGGGCAGACTGAACAAAGTATTTCTCTGAGTAGGTTCAGCTTCTATTGAAGTGAGGAGTTAGACTCTGCGGAAAGTCCAGAATAGTTATCTTGTGTACGATGCACTATGAATTGTGAGTTCTTTTGCGGACATCCTGGACAGTTTTGTTAGCTTTAATTTTTCTGCTTCTTCGAAAGGAATATGGCCTCGGTAAGTTCATCTGAATCAGGCTTAACATAGAAATCGCAGATCAAACAACCAATTAAGTCCTTTTCCTCTCGGCAACAGGTAGGTTGATTTTATAAAAAAGTTTATATGCAGGTGTTCTTCACCCCCTCTTGGGTTGTCTAAGTCGTGTATACGCCTTAAAAGCCTCTGCTCTATTTAGAGAACTAGCTCACCAACTAAAAGTATAATCCCTTCGGATCGAAGGATCGTTTTTCACTGTTAGAACGTGTGGCCCAGGTAGGTTGCAGATGGTTATTCCAAGGCATTGGCTGACACTATGGCAACTGTCGCCAAAAAGGTCTAGTGTCTTGATTCTTACTATAGTCTGTTATGTTTGGTATTTTTACCAATTATAAGGTTTCGTAAGGTTGTCTTTGTTTTGATGGCTTTTTGCCGTTCACTTTTACCTATTATGGACCATAGCCTGCAGTACTAACTGCTTCAGCCAAAAAAGTGTTAGATAAAAATGAATCTGCTAGCATTGTTCTTGCATCCTCAATTAGGGTCTTGTTCTTCCTTTTAGCAACTCCATTTTGTTGTGGAGTTCTGGCATTACTGTATTCCCTCTTGATCCGTTTTGACCCACAAAATTCAATAATGTCCCTGTTCTTGAATTATGTACCATTATTACATCTTAATAGTTTTAACCTTTTGATTTAATTGGTTTCTTAATTTTCTTATTAAATTCCATAAGGATTCCACCGTTTCTCCTTAGTCTTAAAAGAGCATCCAACCTAAACTGCTAAACTCATCAGTTGATAACTAAGGCAATAACATCTTTATAGTTTATGCTACTTACAGAGGTGGGGTCCAAATAAGTCCATATGTAAAAGCTGTAAGGGCTGATTAATAGAGCTTACTAATTTGGCCTTATAGGAGGCTTTGTGTTGCTTTCCTTTCTGACAAGCAACACAGGTGTGGTCATTTTGAAAAATCTTTGAAAGTAGACCTCTTACAAGGTTTCCCTTTACAAGTTTGTTTAAGTTTTTAAAGTTAACATGACCCAACCTCCTATGCCATTTGTTAGATTTATCAACTGTGGCCTTAGCAATCAAACAAGCTAAACCTCTAGTGGGAACAATGTTCTCTAGGTTGAAACTATACATATTGTTTTATCCAGGGACTCTAAGTAATACTTGATTTTCATCAGGCAACTTAAAGTCAGGGGATAACACAAGACATTCAGTGTCTATGAAGAGAACCTTGTTCTTCTTGTCACACATCTGTGACACAGAAAAAAGGATTTTAAAATGATGTAGTTTGCATGCATCCTCAAAAATCTAACTTTCACAATTTATATTTTTCCTTTACCAGAATATATAACCTTTATGACTCCAGAAACGCAACTAGGGGGCCACCATTATAGTCTTCGCTATTCAAACAAGGTAGGCTTTATTCTTGAGTCCATGTGCCCAGGAACATCAATATCATAATCGCCTTTGCTCTGTTTAATCTTTTTCGTTGGGACGCTTTTCCCTGCGTTATCGAATAAGAGATCAATTAGGTTGCGGCGTATTATTTGGGACCCATAGACCATTTGGCCTTGACTTGCGGTCTTTCGTTTGCTCTTTAGTGGATCTTAAAATTTAATCATGTTTTTTTAATAGCGATTCGAGTTTGATTCCAACTAATTGGTATTTAGTTGGTATAGACCATGTTTTCCCAATGAGTGTCTTTTGCGGTCTACCCTATATTACAAGAACACATCCTAGCTGAGGCTCCTTTTAACAACAACTCTTCACCTATAGACAGCCGCTTCTTCCTTTCAACCAACACTAATTGTTTTGTTCCCCAACGGTATTTACTTTATCGATTTGTTAAAAGATTTTGCTTTTTCTGTTAGCATAGAGTTGATTTATTAATGGCCTTCTTTAATAGGTGACCATGAGACTTATAAAAAGTTATTTCTTTATTTGATTTCATTCACAATGGGTATAGCAGTATTAACTTTTCTAGCAGTACTAGTTTTTGCAGCTTGACTAGAAGGATTTTGTCTAGCAGCATTAACTGGAAATATGCCAGTTTTAGTTAGTTATGCTTTTTGGCAACAAACTTTTTTGCGTGATTTTATCTGTTCGCACAAGTGCGTCCACTCTGGTCTATTCTCCCCTTGACCAGTACCCTTACCCTTCTGTTTGTTTAATTCAACCTGTTTAGCCATTCTTTTCTCATGGAAGTCACAATCTCTAATAAGATGGCTAAAGCTACCACATACAAAGCATGCCTTTTTAGTGAAACCATATCCCAAACCCATCTTTTTGGACATTAAGCCATTCCAGTCTCTCTTGTCAGCTTTAAGACATGGACTATATGTGTTCTATTCTTTAACAGTTTCCCTAAGAGTTTTTACATGCTTAACAGTATTAACAAAAGCAAAACTAGGTTTTTTCTGTTCTTTTGAAGGTTCAATCAAACTCATGATTCTTCACTCGTCTGAACCTCTACTCCCAATGATAGGACAGCATCAGACCAAAATTTTGATTTACGAACTGGTGTGTGCGTCGTGTTTATGTGTTTCTTATTGATAGTGGTTTACGGCATAGGAGTCAGGTGTTTTAAATAGAATTAGATTCACAAGAGGGCAGTATTCACTGGTTTTTAGCATCGCTTCACTAGTTTTAAACTATTTTGGATCATATGTAAACTTTGACTCATCTATTCCAAAATCAGACTTAGAAGGTATGTAGATTCCATTCATTGAAGGGGGAACTACATGCATTCCTTCAACTTTTGCAATCTATCCCATTCACAGGACTATCTTCTTCATCACAAGACCCGATGTCAAAACACTCTTTCAAGAACTTCTTTTTTCATAACTTAAGACACCTTAATGTATTAGATTCCCATACCCAAGTCCACCGATTTGTCCCTAGTATCATCCCTGACTATTTATGCAGTTTACTAAGGCCTTTAGAAGAACTTTGAAAATTTTTAGTTTGGTTTTTCAATCTATTCCTTTTCGTTTACAGCATCTTCTGCTAATAGTTTCTTATGATATGTGAGCACATTAGTTTTATCATCTAAATCAATTTTCATAAACCTAATTTTTTCTTCATAAATAAGTTGATTTTGTTGATGACAGACCAATTGCGCTGTACACTTCTTTTAAATCGCTTGAGCTAAAGGCTGAATTTCCTATACCTAGCTACGACAAGTTGTTCATTTTGTTCTATCATATAATTTCCATAAAGTTTCGTTTTTAGCATTTGATTCCTTCATATTATTCTCTTGATCAAGATGTTACTCAGTGTTCTGTAGCCCGTGAAGTTTGCTCCCCCCCCACCGCCCTCGTGACTTGCCCATCAAAAGCAAAGTTTCGATGTCCCTCAGTGTGTCTCTTTCTAGGCCCATGAGCCACAGTGTTCTCTATATCCAACACCATCCCCTCTCAAGGAGTTACTAAACTTTTGGTTCCTCCTGTTTTATAGATCCTCCTCCCCATTGTCTTTTTCTTTATAACCCGTGTTCCCTGGCAATCTCCTTTTTGCTTTCTTTGATTTCCCCTTTGTTGATCTGGTCGCCTCTCCTTAGGCAATGTTTGCCCCTCGTCTTACTTGTAATCCCTGAAACAGACACTCTCACACCTTGGTTCTCTCAAAGTCCAATGGTTCCTTCACCGGATCAAAACTTATAGCCTTATCCCTGTCTTCTTGTAAAACTTCTTCAATCTCATGGAAGTCATGGCTACTTGCCATTTCAAAATCTCTTCTCTTTATATCAAACTCATCAAACCTGTCATTCACGTGATCTCTCATGACTTCTACTATTGTTTCTGAGTAGTGGACCTACTTGTTGATTAGCAAATAAAAAGAATACTTGACGTTCATCATTTGTGTTTCATTATGACTGAACGATCTTCCTGTCTGTTTGTGGAGTATCGCTTTTATCTTTGGCCACAAGAAGAAGTAATAAACACCGGATGAAGGCCTCTCCCAGTACTAACATCCCAGTCTGTACCGGTGTAGTGCTTTAGAGAAACTGCACCGCCACATTCTTCGTAGTTCCACTTCTAGGTGCTGGAATGCATTAATGCTCATCGTAGTAGAGCGCCTTTAATGATCAGACTTTGATAGATCTCTAAGATTGTTTACTAGATGATGTCATACGGAAACTTAAGGAACTGTCTCTCCATTTAGGGCTTGAGTGGTCCTCTATTATTCAAGGATTGAGGGACAGGAATCAGGGTTGTAAGACCCCTAAGCAATTTTGATTATCGCATCTCTCGGTGAAGACAGCCTGCCCATGAACTCCTCAAAGTTGATCAAGAAGGGTAGCTTCTGAAATACCCGTCGATGTAACCTTTGTGTGCATTCCTTTTTGATGTGTGGATATACGAATCCAGGGTTGTTTAAAATTGTTGCTTGAGAAGCTGTATTTGTTCTGCATACTTTCTCTAGAGTTCATCATTTTGTTCCAACCAAATCTAGATTTCATTAGCTGTCCCCCACATTTCTGTTAGCATCAGTCATTTTATGACAATTTTGCTTAATGGTCTTCTTTTAAGTATGAGAACATGCGCAAGGTAGTACCTTGGCATGTTTTGTCTGTTCTCTTGTTCTCTAGACTTAATTTAACTCTCCTTCCAGTCTAGTTTTTTGTATAGGAGGCGGGGCACAAACCACTTACTTCGTGTTCCATTTGTATCTGTTCCTGAGAGACTTCTGTACTGGACCATTTCCCTTTTTAAGACTTCCCATATAGGTATAATCAGTATGCCCAAGTAATGTTCCATTTTCAGGGACCATAGGTGATAGTCAACATTTCTTTAACAATAAGGAGTTTAATAGTGACAGAGTTGTGAGGGGCTTGTTGTGTAGTGTAAAATGGTGGTGGTGGTATTGGTGGATTATCATCATGAAATTCATCTTCTCCTGCCATTGAATAGATCTGAAAGGTAAAGGTTTATAACTAGAATTTGTTTTGATTCTTCTTACTTAGAGTTTCTCAACAAGCTTTCGGCTTACCACTTGATTGATCCCAATTCTGAAGAGATCTTTCTAGCCCTATGGTAAAGGTTGGTACGACTAATTGGATGGTCCAAAACTAACTAACAAGTGAAACAAAGACTATGAACAATCTAAGTTATGCGGGGAAACTAACTTATACTGCTAAGAAGTGAACAATGAATAAAACAGAGAACTTGTTACTATTAATGGCTAGGTTACAAATTACTAAACTTTGAAGATTTATGAAACTTATATATCTAACTAGGGCCATAGGGTTCCTTTTCTACACTTAGGGGAAACCCTAATGGGCTTCATCAAAACACGTTAAGTGATCATGCATATCTATTCCTAATATATTCATGCTTATCACTTGAAGCCCCAGTACTATCTATATATGTAGCGTAGTACTAACTTCTACTAACGTACTATCTCTACTACCAGTTACTAATATTTTCACTCCCGGTCTTTAGTACTAACTTGTATTTATAACGCTCAAATTAGTGACTCAAACTATTCTCTAGTCTATTTTGTCTTAAATCTCTTAGGCATTTCGTTCACCGCATAGTAGCACTGAAGTAAGAACTAGCAGTAGTAACTTGTATAAGTTCAGCAGCACTAAGTTCGCTGAGAAAACTTTTGATAAATGCGCCCCAATCACTATGTGATCGATATGCGAGGACCTTCACTGGTGCCTGCGCTGACTGGCAATCGCTCCAGGCATCCCATTAAATTCTTACTACGCGAAAACCTCAAACTTCGTCGTCGTCGCGCGTGTGTCCTATCGACAAGGTCTTTCGTGGAACATATCAACAAACATCCGTACCGCGAACGTATCAGTTAACTTTCAGTCTAATCTTTACCTTCGTGTTCTAATAAGGGGTTCACGAACTCCTTGAGTACGTTCACCTTTGAAACGAAGAGTATCTTCTCATCACACCTGTTCCAACGACCTAATCCCAACACCCTTCATTACTTCACGACCTTATTCTTGGACAATCAGCCCATTCCCACAATCACACCAATGCTTCCACGACTCGACGGTATCAACAAATTCTAAGGATTATAAACTACCGAATATGATAACAAACGAATATCTAATCAAAGGCTAGAATGCATATAGGAGATTCCACATATGCATTAGACGTGGATCCAAATAAACAGAAGAATCCTTTGCAAACAAAGGATACACATATGTACCAAGTAAACACGCGAACCGAAAAAAAATCAACAGGCGTACCACGACAAAAGAACACATAAAAAAATTCAATGCGAAAGACGAAAATTCTTATACCAATTATCGACTTTACTCGAAAGACCAAATTAAATAATGTTTTTATAAAAATCAATTTAAAATAAAGAAAGTCACTTTAAGTATAAAAAAATCATTTTAAGGAATAAATAAAATTGTTTTAAATGTAATCTTTATAAAATTCATTCTGGTTGTCATAAAAATCTAGAGATGGTTATCTAATGGTGTATCGTACCTTACCACTAGGAACTCACTTTAAACCTGCTTCTTTTTAAAAAATAATATAAAATCTATCTTATCCACTCAACAATTTTTCATATCCTATTTGCATAGGCCTTTTAAACATATTCTATTATAAGTTCATATTTAAACACAGTTTTTCCCAAACACTAACACAATACTTCAGAGGGCTCTTTTATAACTAGACATCAATTAATAAAATATGTTACTAACAAAAAAGTCCACAAAAAATACCAAAAAGGATCGTTAAAACACCATACAAACTTCTAACACAATTCGTATTGTTTGGAAAAAGAAAGAAAAACACCAGGAACCATATACTCAAAAAAAAATCAAAACGAACTCTGTACCAAGAAAAGGAAACTCATGCAAAGACGCTTAAGTACCTAAAAGAAAACGGTAAGGTCATTATCCAAACAACGATCAACCGGGAGCTAACCTAATGGCATTCAATACTACACCGTCGCCAATAGGTTATAAAACCAAGGGATTAATATACAACCAAGGGAGTAATGATCCACTACTAATATGTTAGGAACAATTAGTGTTTAAAAGAAGTTTGTACTCATACGAGTAATCAATGCAACAAAAGACTAACCCAAAAAATATTATCCATCACTGCTATAGACTATCCCAGTCTAATGAAACATGCCTATGATATCCGATGAAGGAGTAGTTTTTCAAGAAAACGAAACCTGATATTTTCGAGAGTACCACTTCCGGAAATAGGAAAAATCGGGTATCCTTACTAATCAAAAGTTCATTAAAATACGAATGTGGAAGGGGATGCTTAAGGCGCGTTAAATCTTTAGGATACAATCTATAACGAATACAACCGAGCAATGGACGTATCACACCCTCGCTATAATAGTCTAATACTCAGGTTTGTTTTGCCTTGTTGGGTCTTAAAAGTGATTCATGGATTCTATAGTAAGTTGTACGTTGCGCGCTTCAGGGATAGCATTGGCAAATTGCATGCTAGGTGCGTTAGTACTGCGTTTCGCGTCTAGTATAATATTTACCAGGAGTCGCTATGTCGACCATGTACTGTTAGCTATAATTTAGTACATGATAGCTAAAGTTACTGCTGTTAGTAAAAAGTTAAGACTTCTTGCAACAGCTGTTGGAAGGCACTAAAATTAAGCGGAATTTTGTGTAGTATTGATTCCCGTATTAGCTTAGTCAAAAGTTTGAGTGACATGCTTGCTCCTACAAGTTACTAAATTAATTAGTGATTTAAATCTAGTACTGCCTAGTACTAATGTTACTAATGCTTATGCTTTATTAGTGATGCTTCCGGGTGTTTATTTGTGCGAGTAGGGTTTTGGAAAAAGATTTACCAACTTATTTGAAGACTTCTCTACTTCAAAAGAGGAAAGTGAAAGAGCAGAATTAAAGAGAGTAAAGATTATTTATTTCGCGCAACAACTGAGAATATATACTGGCGTCTGTTCGTGTAAAGTAGATTCAAGTGTTTTGGTGAGATTTTTATGTACAAGATATACATAATGTATTTATTTAGAAGACATTACGTACGTCTTATGTTTTAGAAGAGACTTAGATATCTCTGTAGCGTTAACTATTATTATAAGTTCCGATTATGACCTCCTCTTTTTTCAGTCTATAAAAGGAGGATGCTTTTGATTGCGGCTCCTGATCTGCGTGTTCGAACGCGATGAGCTAGACTGATCATCAGAAAAACAACAACGCAGTAATCATCAATAGCACTTTATGACATATTGTTTTCTATAGTTGGTCAAAGCTCAATTAAGAAAAGCTTAAAGGTTTGTCATACTTTACCCTCGCAGTAACTAATTAAGAGTAGCTTGTATTATATATCTCTATTAATATTCTCTAGAGCATGTGGTTATATCGCTGGTGTTGTTCAAGATTAATGTTTCATTGATTTTGCTTCTAGGTATTAAGGTGTAGATTCCCCATCATTTTAAATACATACAAAGTTTTTGCAACAAGTTATTTTGGATTTATCTAAGGTAATTTAACCTTAGACAACCTAAGGAATCGATATAGGTTTGGGATCAATAAGTGGTATCAGAACATTGCTTTGAGAAACTTTAATCTAGAAGACATGGAACTTGAATCTACAAATAGTGGTCTTAATGCAAAGCTTCCCATACTTAAATTAGGGGAATATGAGATGTGGGCTATAAGGATTAAGTAGTGCTTCCATATCCAAGACTATGCACTATGGGAAGTGATAGAAAATGGTGATTCATGGGTCTCAGTATCTCAAACAATTGAGGAGAATGGGATAACAATTACAAAGATGTCTACACCTGTAACTGTAGAAGAAAAGACAAAGAAAAAGAATGATGTCAAAGCTAGAGGTTTGTTACTCATGGCACTTCGAAATGAACATCAACTAACATTCAGTCAGTATCCAGATGCTAAATCTAGGTTACTGTGCCATGAAACCAAGATATTTTAGAGAGCGTAAGTGCAGCTAGACCTAAGAGAAAGACTCAGTGAAGAAGGACTAACCTCTCTTGATCGCCGAGAACCACGCTTACATCGCAGTAAGCTATTCTAGTGCCAACAAAGTACACAAGTCTCTTGAATCATATTTACAATTAGGCTGTTGTCGAGAAGTACTATAGTTCGCGCGGATAGCATAGGCGTTTGCTATCACAGGGGTGTGTAGTTCATTGCCCCTCTATTATCAAGGAAGGATTTAACTTAAAATATATTAGAGCGAGGCTTACCACCTGTCGAAGTGGAAATACTCATGTAGCTTGATCTTTTGGGTTACTTGATGAAATGTAATTGAGCCTTTTAGACTGAGGTCTGAGACTTAATCGAGTATAGCTGATTCTAGAGCTACTATACGCTAGAGATTTCAAACATTGTTGTAAAGAAGCATGTAAGAAAAATGTTGGTTTATTACATCTTGTTAGTGGGTTGTTTTCGTATCAAAACGAAGACGAGTTAGTATCGACCTGTCTACACTCTGACTATTATAGCGCTTCATTTAGCCTTAGTGTTCACTCGCGATGCTAACACTATTATTACTTCTTCACAAGTTGTTAGTGTCTTGTCTTACGCCTCTAGTGCTTTCAACTAAGCTGCCACCGCAGTCCACACAGTTTGCACTTTGCAACTAGTCGTCAGTGATATAGATCGTCGTATGCTTTCATGAGTTGGAAAAATATCCAAATGTGTTTCTAATTCTATTCTACCATAAGGATCTCACTTTCTAGAGCAAATTCATTGTAGATAGTTTAGAAGCAATCGATTTTTAAAAGTGGCAGCTCTCTTTGCTAAGTGTGAGAGCAAAGAAGTACTATCAGGGGACAAGCAAGAAGATTTTCATTAATGGTAATGATATTGCTGGATATGATAAATCTAAGGTGGAGTGTTACAATGTTATAAGTTTGGACACTTTACCAGGAGTGCAGATCACACGAACAAGGCAAGTGTCAGTTCAGTTAATCAAGGAATACCACCAAGGAAGCAAGGAAACAATGAGATACTTAAAGGGCAATGTTGGTATTGATGGAGAAGGATTTTGATAGGTACAGTTACTCCTATCCCATAATCCCCCCCCCCCCCCCCCCCCCCCCCCCCCCCCCACATAACCAACATTCTCCCACCCCGCCCCACAAAAACATGCCCCCCCCCCCCCTCTCAACTAGACTTTTCTCCTAGACCCCTCCAGCACCCCCGGCCCCCTCCCTACAACACCTGTATTACACACTCCCCCAACCACCCCACCTCACCCCCCCCCTCCCCGACTCTAAAACTTGTATGAAAAACTATGAATCTCTTAAGAAACAATATGATGATTTTGTTGCTAAACAACATCAAACTGAATTTAAGGCAATTACTTATAGAAGAGGACTAGATACTGTTGAGGTACAGCTTGTCACATATTGGAAGAATGAGGTTCTTTTTAGTGAAGAAGTTTATTATTTGGTTTTGTCCTTAAAAAGAGAAGTAAGGAATCAAACATATGAAATAATAATATGCTTAAAAACAAATCGTTTGAAAAAGATAAGCAGAAAGAGATGCTTTAGACTTTAAAATTGAGAAATTTGGTAGGCCTCAAAAAAGACTTAGATCAGTTGTTAGGTACAGTCACGATAATTGACAAAAGTAAAAAGGGTTTTGGATATAGTGCAGTTCCTCCACCTCATCCTTTAATTTATAATAGACCTAACAAACTAGTTTTGTCTTATTTTGGTCTTGATGAATTCAAAGAGCCTGAATTCAAAGGCTCTGGTCCCGAGAATAGCAAGAAAGAGTCTAATGTTATTTGTGAAAATAAGTCAGATAATTCTAAGGAAAATTCTAATAAGTCTTTGGTAAAAGAACAAGTATCACAGGTCAAAATTAGCTTTGTTGAAGGTTGTGGGTCTAACACTAGTAAGAGTGTTAGTAAAGTAGAACCTAAAGATTTTAGGAAGAATAATGATGCTCCAATTATTGAGGATTGGGTGTCAGATGACGAGGAACAAGATGCGTACTAGACTAGCCTTGAGAAAAAGAAAAATGTTATTCCTACTGCTACTAAAATAGAAAAACCAATTAAGAAGTCAGTTAGGTATGCAAAAAAGTATAGATCACAAAGTCCTAGAGGGAATCAGAGAAATTAGAATGGTCAGAAGTCCAATTAACTAGGTAGTGAATTTGTGATGCATAACAAGGCTTATTTTATTTGTGGGAGCTTTAATCATGTGCATAAAAATTGTACTTACCATCAAAAGAAAAAGGGGGTAAGTGGGAACAATTACAATAGGGTGGATAATGACTATTATGCCAAGACCTCACACCATAGAACCCACAAAATTATGACTCCAAGAGGAGTTTTGCTGAGAACTGGCCTAAAACCTCTTAGTACTACTAAGTCAGTTTATACTGCTCACTCAAAACCAACAGTGCATTGCGCTAGACCAAAGACTCATTTTTACAAATCAGCACAATCTACTGTCCAAAGGCCTTTTATAAGAATCCAGCATTAACTAACATGCATTTTGATCATAAGGTTAATACTGTTAGGCCTAGAATAGTTAATACTACTAGGTTATACAGAACACCTATTAATACTATTAGGCCCAGAGTAGTTAATACTGCTAGGCCAAATAGAACATCAGTTAATCTTGCCAGGGCAAATAGGTTCAATGTGTTTAAGCCCTCAGGCATGTTGGGTTGGAGACCTATCATAAACCTACTAGTGCTATCAATCACTTTGAAACAGATATAAATACAATGATGCCGGGAGGCAGATCCAGTCAGTAATGGCTTGGGTTCCCAAACAGAATCTATTTTTATTCTTGTGTGCAGGGCAAGCCACAACATAATGATAAAGGATTTGTTGATAGTGGATGCTCAAGGCACATGACTGGTAACATAGCTTATCTCTTTGATTTGAAGCAGTTTGATAAAGGTTATGTTGCATTTAGAAGAGGTGCATATGGCGGTAAAATTTCTGGTAAAAGAACTCTTAAGACTGATAATCTTGATTTTGAAGATGTATACTTTGTCAATGAGTTAAAATTCAATCTTTTTAGTGTGTCACAGATGTGTGACAAAAAGAACTATGTCCTTTTTACAAATACTGAATGTCTTATCTTGTCTCCAAATTTTAAGTTGCTTGATGAAAATCAGATACTTCTTAAAATTCCTAGAAAGGAAAATATGTACAGTTTTGATATGAAGAACTTGTTTCCTAAAAGGAAGTTTGAATTGTCTTGTAGTAAAGCCCGCTGCTACTCCTATCCTCGCTGCCTTTCTTGCCCGCTACTCATTTAGATGAAGATCCATGCTTTGGCACAGAACGTACCGTGGGTCATATTTAATTTTAAAGAAACATAAATAAGCTAGTCAGGATTAGATCTTTAGTAAGCAGATTTTGCCTACAAACATTTTGAAAATGATGCGTCTCAAATCTGCTGTTGCTGTCTTAAAGGGGAGAACAACTCAGAGCTTTATATTTGTAAGTCCCAATGTTTCTGAATGTCACTATTACTAAGCCTTTGTTTTATGCTACATATGGATTTTGTTTGGTCCACCCTCCTTTGTAAAGTAACTTGATGCATAAGAAGTATTGCGTTAGTAGTCCTGATGATTCTCTAGT
This sequence comes from Tanacetum coccineum, assembly GCA_026074375.1. Taxonomy (NCBI): domain Eukaryota; kingdom Viridiplantae; phylum Streptophyta; class Magnoliopsida; order Asterales; family Asteraceae; genus Tanacetum; species Tanacetum coccineum. The sequence goes on along the minus strand of BQNB010022946.1, from coordinate 10,333 downwards.
ATGATTTTCATGGGTTTTCATTTTAACAACTCAAGGATGAAAACCAGTGCGACCTTAAGGCTTTATCAAAGAAATAGACAAATACCTAGTGTATAAGGAAACTAAAAATAATCGAAGTTTGATAATGGAACAGAGTTTTAGAAACGACAGTTATGGATCGATTTTTGGAGAGAAAAAAGGTTATTCTCATGGAGAGAATATAGTTGTAGCTAGGACTCTTCTCAGCAAAATGGTGTTGCTAGCACGGGAGGAATAGGACAACTCATTGAGGCTACGCAAGAACAGAATGTGTAGAGCTGATCTATAGTTGACCTACCCACATTTTGGCGTAATAGAAGCAGTTTCTGTACTACTTCACATGTACTATTAAAATAGTGGTTTTGTAGTCAAGCCTTCCCCATAAGCTAAGACACCTTATGACACTTTTTTTAGAGGTCTAGTTAAACCAGCTTCTAAGTCTTTTATGGACCATTTGGTTGGTCATGTTACTATTTTAATACTTTTGGGATAGTTTAGGCAAGTTTGATGGCATAAAGTGATGTAAAGTGTTCTCTTTGTTGTTTGAGATACTCTGTAAGTAGTAAAGCTTCTTTGGGTAGACAATACTGTAGAACTCCAACGAGGTAGGAGAGAAAACTGTGCACTTATTCGGTCTTTTCTGAGAGATTAATGCCTTATTATGATAGAAGGGTGATCTGGTCCATAAATGGCTGATTGGATTTTGCAACCTCTGTAAGCCCAATCGTATGGAACTAATGTCCCCAATTTACTACTATGTAAGTTTCTACATGACTCTTGCATGGTATCGCCTGCATGTAAGGAAATAACAATCCAGTAGGATTGTATTGAGATGGCAATTGGGAAACTCCATCCCTTGCTATTGTGCGTCCTCGATGATACTTCCATATTTGATTCCATCCTAGACAAAGTATACTCTTCGCTTTGACTTGTGTGTACTGGTAAACCAAAAACTGCTGATGCTTGCTCAGAAAAGTAGTTGAGAAGATGGTACTAAATAATGAGAATTGCTAATTCAGATGAAGCGTTAGCATACCGAGTAGCAGTTTAGAAAGATTGTTTAATGCTGTTGGGCAAACCAAGTTATACTGCCAGGTCTTGATGTTCACTAATGGTAGTTTTAAAATTAGGTTGTTGGTCCATCCGTTAGTGATCTGCTAGTATCGCAAATGACAGATAGGACTAGACTGAAGTGTAGACCCGAAGTTGATTATGGGTGAACATTACAAATTCTATATTTGTCGCAACTCATCAAATACAAGATAATTACCTTAAAGATCATCCAATTGACAATGTGACGATTGGTAGAGTGCAGGTGTCAATGATTGAGACAAGATAGAATGTCAGAAATTCTGTACTTCTTGAACAAGGGTTTCTCTCATGATGACTTGTTGGAGCAGATCAACCACATGATACCCTAAAACTTGGTTTTATGTTAGTTTCCTATCACAGATTGAACGAACAAGCATTGTTCAAGCTCTATCTTGTTCATCGCGTGCGTGTGGAACGCAATGCAGGGGACAGCCTCTGCAATTCAGAACTCACAACAAGTATGCGATCTGGTGGATCTCCTAATGATTTCCACAGCCTCTTCTTTCTATGTTTTTTCCTTACTTTTGTTAGCTCGCCCTCCCCCACCCTCCCCCCCCCCCCCCGCCAAACCCCCCACCCCCACCCCCCCCCCCATCCCCCCCCCCCCCCCCCCCCTCCCCCCCCCCCCCCCCTCCCCCCCCCCTGCGTTTTGAATCAAAAATGTGTCTTCGTCAGGGAAAGAAACAAGAAAGATAAAAGGGGTTTTTATGATAAGGAATAATAGGCTAATGTATGTTGACAGGGTCATAGATCAAGGAAGAATGTATTGATTATGAAGGAAGTGTTTGCAACCTTTGTGGCAAGAATTGACCTTGGCATCGATTGTTTCTTGTTGGCACCTATATGACCTTCATTTTATGGGTTTTTGGGTTATCAAGTGGATGTAAGACGTGCTTTCTTATGTATGGAACAGAGATTGAGAGGAAGAAGTCTATGTTTACTCAGACCCACCAAGATTTAAAGATCCTGGGACCCATTCCAGACAAAGTTTACAAGGTGGTCAAGGGCCAGTTAATAGGTTGCATCTAAGCACCAATTGCATGGTAATTTATGAAACTTTTGGCTAACTATCTTTTTTTGAGCAATGGGTTTAAAAGGGCAAGTCTAGATCAGAAATATATTTGATCATAGATAGCAATGAAGGAGATATTTTTGCTTGTACAGGTATATGTAGATGACATTTATCTTTGGGTTCAAACGAATACGAGGAGTTAAGTACTGGTTTTGAGAAAGCTAATAAAAGATACGTTTCAGAGGAGTTCTATGAGAACTAACTTTCTTTTTTTGGGTTACAAGTATAACAGAAGGAAGATGGTTATTTATCAGTAGGGGAAATATGTAGCTGAAAATTTTGAAAGGAATTTCAACTAACTATGATGTGAAGTATACTTCAACTCTGTTGATTTTGAAAACTTTGTAAGGAGGGAGATGCTGATGATGTTGATGTAAATCTAGATAGTGCTATGATGGGGTCTTGAGGTATCTCACTGCATTATAGTCTACGTGAGCTTGTGATGGGCTGCGCGAGGGTTGCAACGGCGGGGTGAAGTGGGGAGGGGGGATAGGGGGAGGGTGGGGGGGATGATGGTAAATATTAAGCTTCAAGCCGTGGGTGTGGGGGGGGTTGAGTTGGGGAGGGGATTGGAGTAGGCGGGAGGCTTGGGGCGTTCGGTAAGGTGGGGCGGGTGGTGGGGATAGATGGGGGTGAGGGCTATGAAGGATGAGCGTGCGGCGAGGTAGAGGGGGGGTGGTGGGGGTGAGTGTCTGGGAGGGGGGTGTGTGCGGCGGTGTGGGGGGGTGTTATGGGAGGTGTGGGGGGGGGGGTTGGGGGGCGTGGGGTGAGGCGGGGGGGTCGGAGGGGGGGTGGTGTGGGGGAGGGTGGGTGGGGGGGGGGGGGGTTCGGGGGGGGGGGCGGGGGGCTCGTCGGTGGGGTCATGGGGGGAGAGGGACGCGGGGTAGAAGGGGGATCCATCACACCAAACATAGGGGAGGGCGAAAGGCGGGGGGTGGGGGATAGCGCACGAGGGGAAGCAAACGGGGGTGGCTAGGGGGACGGGGGGTTGGGGCGGTGGGGGGCGGGGGAGGGGGGTTTGGTCGTGGGGCTCGGTGGTAGGGGGCGGGCGGGAAGTGGGGATGAGTAGGGGAAGCTGGGGGCGAGATGATGTGGGGCGACGAGATCGAGGGGGCTTGGACCTCCGTCGGGTGGTGCGGGGGGGGCGGGGGTGCGGGTGGTGGGGGAGGGCGGCGACGTGGGGAGGGGACCGGCGGAGGGGAGGAGGGGGGAGGGGGGAGGGAGATGGGGGGGCGGGGCAGCTAGTCGTGGTGTGGGCGGGGGTTTCTGGGGTGTGATTTTTTGTGTTCTTGTTTCTTTTTTTTTTACTTTCAGGGGTCTGGTATCGTTTTTTTCATGTTTTTCTTCTTTTCATGTTCGTCTTTCGTCCTTTTTATCTTTTTTCTTTTTTGTGGGTGGTTTTCTTTTTTTTGTATGTGGCTTCTTTTCTTTGCAGTATGTTGTATGTGCTAGATTTTCAAGGGGTTTAATCATTTAAGACATTTCCATCGATGCTTTTCGTTAGTATAGTGACACGAGAAGGAATAGTCTCTCTCATTGCTCCCGCACGTTCATTATTTTTAACAATTTAATTAAGTAATATATGTATAATATTTTTCTCAATACATGATTTTCAAATTGCTTCTAGATTTTTGAAAAGTGACTCACAACAAACCTTTAGGCCTTTGGTATTTTTAAGGATTCTCCATTTGAACTGTTGCTTATAATTGATTAGTGATATGCTGGAAGCGTACACTCTTTGATAGGATGTCTACAACTGCGAGGCTTTCCAGGTTATTTTTGGGGAAACAGGGTGATATCTTCTGCAGTGTAAAAAGCAAACCGTTGGTTGCTCACTTATACCAATCGCTAAAAGTGATATGTGTGGTTGGCTGCTAGTTTGCTTTAACCAAAGTACTCCTGGATTCAAAAACCATATTGCTCGATTTGCTGGGTGTACCAATTTCTAATGAACACTCGTATACCATTAATAATAGATATATACTGTCACTACTAGTATCGCTGCATTTATTAAAAAACATGTTCAACATTCTAAGAACAAAAACACTATAGGTGGATAGGCAGCATTTTATAAGAGATTGCAAATACTAAAAAGTTAAAACAAATGGTTAAAAATTCATACTGATTTATATGTTGCAGATCTTTTACATAATAAGGTTTTATGAAGGCTGATTTCTACTTGTATCAAGTATTGGAATGCTGAATCCTTAACTGTCTATATCTCTTTATGTTTTTGTAAAAGTTTTGTAAAGGATTAATACTGTTAGTTTTCTCAATTAATACTGCTAAGTTTTAATTAAACCAGTTAGATATAGTTAATGCTGGTTAAGGCGGAAATGTTTTGGAGTTTGTATATTTGGATATGAACTAACTTTTGAGGTTAAGCTTGTGAATACAAGATGTTGAATGCTTCACCTTTTTGAAGAAAGATAATGGTCTTGGTTCACATAGTTTAACTTTTATTCATGGGTTATGCATAAATATGGATCCTCATGAATTCCTAATCGTCTATTGTCTATTTAGTAAGCTTGTGATGAATAGAGGTCATGTTGTTTGCATAATATTGCAAGATAGAGTTAATGGCTGTTACGTCTTTCATTAATATGCTAGGCAGAAAAATTCTACTGCATAGCAAAATGTTTCAATGCTGTTTAGAGGACATGGGCACTAAGTTGCAACTATTTCCAATTCTTATCACTTGAGGCATTGTTTGAGGGGAGGTTCCTTATTTCTAAAACCAAACAGAATGGATGAAAGGATGTGTTATATCATGAGTATGTTCAAAAGGGATCAAAACACATCTAGGCATATCAAAAGAGGTCAGGACACCAAGATACCTCAGTCTAGTTATAACAACCCATAACTTTCATAAATGTAAATATCTATCTATTAAGTTAGATGATGTACAATCTATCCTGTTATATATGAACTCACTTTTCTTCAAGGGAAATTTTTTCACTTTATTACATTACATTACTTTGCCAATATCTCAATATGCAATATAACCTGCATAACTAAAGTTAACGGACTCAGGCAACCTTCATATGGCAATCCTATCTTCATATATGTCAAGCAATCATCATAATATATCAATTCAATATCATAATATCATTTCTACAAAGTACATTATTCCTATAATGTACCATTCGCAACGTTATATCAAAACGGGCTTTAAACCGTTATCGGATGCCTCTAAACCCTAATCTCATGGAAGGGTTAACCCCTAAAATGAATGAAAAAGCTACTAAAGCATATGTACAAACAATATAATATCTCATTTGAAATTTAAAATCTCTCTCCAAGCCAAAGTAAAGGACGTGATCTTTAAAAAGCTTCAATGTGACTAGTCATTTAGCATGTATCTCTAAAATGCGTTTTACCTCCGTTTTCATTCTAATTTCTTCACCATCTACGTTTGTATAAGCTATGACATCATTATACATGTATAAACCCTATATATTCCATTCATAGCGTTCATACATCTTTTTCACTCAAAAACCCTTAATTTAAAACCATAAACCCTAAAACCGAGCTGTTTCTGAACCATGATCGTTTCTTCGGTTTTTATCCATTGTTAAACTTAAACAATACTTAATAAGGTATAATACAATAATTACAAACTTCACAATCATTAATCATTATCAATTCATCATTCTCTTCAATTATAAAGAAACAATTACAGGAAAACCCTAATTGTGCCCATAATTATGATTTTTGCCCCGTTTCTCATTTTCTTCCCTTTTTAAATTAAACCACTCTACAAATTTTGATTATAATCCTTAATATAAGCCTTAGGATCAGTAACCTATCATTCCTAATCAAATGTACATGAATTACAAGCTAGAAAACTCAACCCGAACCCTTATGATCCTAAATGGAACCGAATACAAACCTTACACAAAGGACCCATTGAACTATTTTTCTTACAACCAAGCATCCAATGATAAGAACCTTACCTCCCTAGCTGGTTACAAGCACCTCTCTTCAAAATATCTTCCATTTATATTGTATAAAATCCATCACATGCATGCTTGTTTTTTCTTTTCTAGCTGTGGCAAGCAACAAGAGAAACAACACATCAAAGCTAGTTTTCTAGCTTGTACACTTGAATTTCTAGCTTTAACACCTCCCTAACCAGACCCATTATGTGTCAAGACCAGATCATGAAGCTTGCTTACTCATTATACCTTCAAATGGGTATAAATAGGAACCTAAATCATTCATTTTTCTTCATCCCCTACTTCCTCCTCTATAACCCTTACATGGAAGCAATCCTTTGCTCTAATAGATACTAAGTGATCTTAAGAAGGCTCAAGTTCAGAAATGAAGCAAAAGAAACCAAGAAACGAAGCCCGAGTGAGGTTATTCTAGTCGTATCACGATAGTTCCGAAGAGTCACGATTCTGTCCCGTTTCAAGACCATAAGATCAAACCAGGTTCTCTAAGCTTATGTGTTCTACTTGCTAGAATAAACGTCATTAATGTTTCAGTTATTGATCTTTCTGCTCTAACAATCTTAAGTATAAAGCTCTTGACTTTCAAAAGTAACTAAGGTTGTTATGTCCTTTTTGTCCATAGAAACGTACACCCGAAACCTCATTTCTTGTTTTAGTACTTAAACTATGGGTTTAAACGCGTTGTAAACTTTTGTATATAACCCTATCCAAATAATCTGGATTTGTAATGTTATTAAAATACTGTACTTTGATAAGTCATGAGAGAATTTGATCTTAATAAGAAACCCGGCGCGTTTTCACATTTTTTTAAAGACTAATTTGGGGACGCCCGTGTTACTTTGTGTGTAGCTTTTAAACGAATCGTTTAGAAATTAAAATTTATTATGTTGTGTTAAAATATTCTATTTTAGTTTATTATAACTTATAAATGTCTTATTGAAAATGTTTTAAGTATAAGCTTGCATGGCAATTTTGGACATATTTTGTTGAAGATTTAATCCATGCAAGGGGTATATAACAGTAAAATTTCAAAAACTTATAACATAAAGGACTAAAAGTATCATTTCCTCAAGTTATAACTATTAGGGGTTCTATTATAGTCCACTTTTTTAAATTACAAAAGGTTTACTTGGTATATCAATAAAAGTTGAAGGACCAAAGTCGTAAAAATGCAAACCCTAGGGGTCTACTTGCAATTTTCCAAACCCCAGGGTCTAAAATGTAACATTTTGAAAAAGTGTAAAATCATATTCAAAACATTACCAGACATAACTTTAATTAACGCTCCTCGTGCTTAACATCTCCAGATATTGAATAAAATGCTTAAAACTGCTTATGTTCTAATCCTTATATCATTCATCATCGATGTGCTTTCAAAAATCATGTCCCGGATCCATATCATACCACAATACTAGGGAGCTTCATATTAAGAAGTTTCATCTTGGTATTACGTTCTGTCTGAGTTGTTGGGTTTACGATTTAAAGTGCCCTAGCTCCACAAACGTTTACTAAATGACTTCTAAACTATGATGGCCCGAACGGTGTTATGATAATTTTTATATCAAAACCAACATCGATATCCAAAAACTTATATATACAATCAAACTAAGACTTGCCATATATTAACCCAGGTTGTCTGTGATTGCCGTGTTGAAGCCGTTACTTTCATTCCCTATACATTAGCTATCAATTTCCCTATAACTGTTCAGGTGAGTTCATAGCCTCGCATTTCAATCTTTTTATAAACCCGCGAGGGGGATACATGCTATAAACATGAATGCAATTATTTCTACATGCTATTTCAATTTACTATTGCCTAAGTAACTGCTTTGCCTTTAAGTCCCCATAATCATGAACCGTTAATTACTCTCCGTAGTAAGCGCGAATGATGTGAATAGATCTATTTGGGCTGGACTCCCCGTTGGTGTACCCAGTTACGTGTAACCAATTGCACATCATTAGAAATCACGCGGGTATTTTGGCAAAGGTGCCCGCAGGGGCAATATTATCATTATAACCTAAGGCATCGGATTCATGAGCTAATGGCAATAATAAATTATGTTTTCAATACTGGGTGTATATCAACGTAACCCAAATATCGCATTTGCATTCAAATTATATTACTTAAACCTATGGATTTCACTCAACCTTTGTGTTGACTTTTTAGCATGTTTTATCTCATGTAACTAATGGCACGGAGTGACGAGGACACGAAGATGGAAAAACCGTTATCATTCAAATGTTGTATTTTAGATTCTGGAAACCTCTCTTTTGTAAAAACTCTGAAGAAATAAAGAATGATAACTTATTTTCATAAACGACTCTTTTTGATTCGTTTTCTATGATTATGACTGTTGTACCTTGAAGTAATACCCCAGATTAGCTTCCGCTGCTATATGTAAAAATGGGGGTGTTACAAAAACTCCCTGATGTTTTGCTCGTGATAATTCTCCAAGATGAGTCCTTGAGCAAAAAGTGTGTTGACTAGGGCTTTAGAATGCCCGGATAAGTTCAACACATGTCCTTTTCAGAATATACCATATCATAGTTTCAGCAAGGTCCTGCATAAAAGATTAGAAGACGAGTGCAAATTCTATCTCGCTACAATGGTACAAAAAACAATTAAACATACAACTGTACAGGGATCAATATGCCGTATCCTAAACCCTAGGATACGCCGTATTGTTCCTGTAAAAACAATTAAATACTGGAAATTAAATATTTAGTTTTAAAACTAATAACGTCCAGACACGTCTATACGCCGTATCCAGAGGGGTTCGATACGCCATATAGAGTGTCTGGGAAGACAGACTCGTGCAACAAACAATTAAAATGCGACAAATAATTAAAATGACCGGGTTGTCTCCCGGGAAGCACTTTTGTTCAGCTGGTCTTTAAGTTCGACCTTTTTCCTTCATCTCATCACACACATTTACCATTAATGTTGCGGTACTGTTTCATAAACCAATAATCCTGCGATGCTGAACTTACTGCCAGTCTTGATTCATGCGTTAGGATATAGATGATTTAGCAAGAAGTAGATTGAGATTTGAGTTTTTAGGGCGCGGTAAAAAAATTGTTTGTGGAGGTAAAAAGTGTGTGTGTAAAACGATCTGGCGTATTAGCTGGGTTTTTATACCCATGCTGGATACGTCGTATAGGGATTTGTCTGATACGACGTATCAGACATTAAAATGATACGGAGTATAGGTATACCTAAATACGCCGTATGGAGACCAACTTTTCAAAGTTTTAACAAAAGAAAACGTACCTTGGCCTCTGCAATTTTTGTATGAGAACCATCCTTGTAATACCGCTCAGGGTCGAACGGGATGCCAAACGGCACATACAAATTTATAATGAGAAATAATAGCATTCCATTTACGTAATAATTCGAAATCACGATATTTACTTTTAAGTTTATGAGAAAACTTCCCCTTCTAAAAATTTTAATGATTTTATCGTGACTTGTTTCAGAAAGCCCATTTTCCCCAGGTGTAATTTCATTGCCCTTTAAAGACTGTATTATATCGATATCATTATCATCATTGTCTTTTTCCGTTTTTAAATCACTGGGATGAATAATGTTGAATAGATCATTAAAGCGCAAAACATTTTCTTTACATATTCAGACAATGATGTTTCATCATTTAAATTAAATTCATCGATATGTTTAAGGTTTAAAATTGGTTAAGTTAAATAATCTGATTTAGACTTTTGAGCATCATTGTAAATGATTCGTGATAAGTATAGTATATATCTCTATAGTGCAAACTTTCACTAACCAAGATACCGTAAGTAATTAATCACTTAGGAAAGTAATTAATACACGAGTCGTAAATTCCTTGAAGAAGTCGTAAATTGAGATTTGGTGATAATTCGGATTCGAGGATAAAAGGATTTTTAAACTTTTGATTATACTACAAATATAATAGCATGAACTAAAAACAATTAACTAACACGAAATTTAAATGCACGAAAAGTAAAAATGTGAGCTAAAACTGAAATTTAAAATCTAAGGCACTACTTTTAATAAACTTTTTACCTAAAAATCACAAATTTAAAAAGAAAATTTAAGGAAACGGAATTGGAATTTTTTAACTATTTTTCTATTTTTAAAGAAAAATGAATTAACAAAAATAAACTTTTTCTAAAAATTATTACTAAAATTTTACTTTTATTTTTCAAAAATACT
>BQNB010022945.1:0-62387 GCA_026074375.1 Tanacetum coccineum | reverse complement strand
TTTAATTTGAAATGTCACGTTTATAAAATGGTTTTTGCTTTGAAATGAAAGGAATTAAAAATAACAATAAAATAAATAACTAGAAATGTAAAGAGTTGGAGATATCAAGAGAGAAAACGTGCTAACCTAGTTACTTCATTATTGTTGTTATGAAAATGCTTTCCTGTGCAATGTTAAACTATGATTTCATTAGTGGTTTCTAAGGTCGATAAACTTGAATATGCATATATGATTCTGAATCAGCCCCAAATCATCTGGGAGGTAGGTTATCCAGGTTGTAGTGATTAATACCAACTATTCCCAAAATATATCTAATAATCAATAAAGATTATTAACCCTCTCTGAAAGAGTTCTTGTGCTTTTTAAGTATATTAAGTGATAAGTGCGGTAACCGGTTAGTTCCTACACTAGGTAAGGAGTTAGTAATCCTCCCTAGTACCCATTGGATCCCATATTGACTAGATAATCTAATAATAGGGGAAGCTAGGTCCAAACAGCCCGTACTACCAAAACCCAGGGTTACACGATAGTCAAGGAATATCTAACAAAACCATAATTTAACAGGAAACAATCATAACAACAGTAATTACATAACTAGGCCAGCACTTTAAGTGCTTAGCCACTCATGGTAACAGAAACACAGCAAGAAATAGAAGAAATCTAGATTGAAAACTCATAATTCTTACAGTATTCGTATTTGAACGATTAAATAAAAAAGTAAGTAAAATGTGATCTCCTTTGGACTCCAGGTGGAATTCTTCGAAGGTTGGAAGCCTTTGTCGCCTCTCCAATTGGCTGTGGAGGAAATGATATCGGAATAGCTTGGATGAGGCCTCTATTTATAGGTATCGAACCTGTTATGGCGTAACTTATAAATGTGTTACGACGTAACCATCATACACGGCATTCCATATTTAAATATTTTGTTACGGCGTAACCAGATATGGTGTTATGCCGTAACCTTCAAATAATGTCTATAAGTACGTGATCTTCATTCTATATTTGTGGATCTTCATGGTTACGGCGTAACTGGATATGGTGTTACGCCGTAACTCAAACTTTGACAAGATTTCCTTCCAAATATATGGTTACGGCGTAACTAGATATGGTGTTACGCCGTAACGTTGTCCTTGATCTTCGTACTTGATTAATATATGTTATGGTGTAACCATTTTTGGTGTTACGCCGTAACATTCTTCAAATATTTACACTTTGGGTCCTTTTTCTCTTGTTTCTTGTCACTTTCTTGCCTTTCACCTGAAAACTACAAAATGATAGAAAGTATCTCGTTTTCGAGTATTAGTGAAACATTTACAGGTAATATATAGGGTATTTTGCCACCAAAAAGTATTAAATATTTGATGTTATCATTGGAACATCAGGATATCATTACGGAGTTTTGTAGTCCTTCCCGGTGGAAAGAATTAAGAAAGGAAACGAGTAGTAAGATCCTCCCATGTGGTGATGGATCCTGCTGGAAGACGTTCAAGCCAGTTTCTAGCTTGATCGCGAAGGAAAAATTGAAATAAACCTAGGCGCGTTCTTTCCCTATTGTCACCGTTAAGGTCAAGTGAGTCCACTAGTTTAAGAAAATCCTTAAGGTGTTGGTTTGGATCCTTGGACCGAAGTCCGTGGAATGAGCATCCGTTTTGCACCAACCGGATGGTATCGGATCGAAGATGTACCACATTGTTCTCTTCGGGGAGCTCAATAGTGTTCATGTAGCCTTCGTGGCTAGGTTTGGAGTAATCTCCAAGAGTACAGATAGGATTTTTGTCTCCCATGGTGGTTGACGAGAATGGATTACGAAACAAATAACACAAAGAAAAGATAGACTACAAGAAAGCTAATGTACTGGAATTAAAATTCTCACTTGATAGGAATCAAGCGAGTAGAACTAAGTTAAACAATGATCGAAACCTAACTATTCTGCGGCGGCGGTGCCAAAAACTTGATGTGGGTTATCGTAAGACTTTACAAGAAGTTTTACAACTCCCTAGGCAGAGTACCTAACCGTTGTAGTATTGTATGTGTAGTATAAGCATGACACATGGTTGTTATCGTTCTCTAGGGTTCATCAGTTAGAAGGCTCAATCAATGATCTACAGAAGTTCTAAGGGGTTGAGAGAAAATTCTTTTTGTATTTATTTATGTTTTTATGAAAGCAGGTAAATATCATGGTTTGAGAGGTTGATTTGTTTTTATCTAATTAAACTAATAATAATCTAAACTACTTTGGTGATAACTTATATGATAAACGAACGTATTTACTTAATCATGCACTACTCCTCAGATTGCTTCTCCTAATCCTGTTGCTTTGTCACACTTGTGATGGTCTGTGTAAGTATTTCCTAAGTCATGAACGAATCACACGAACCCGCCGTCTATTTAATATTTCGTTTTAACGGCACGAACGCACAAGTAAGTTGTATGGAAGAGCTATTAATAGTCCCTAGAGTTATATTAAATTCAATTGAAAATTTTCTTAAGAGAGGAATCAACCATATTAGGGGATTAGGTAGTTTGTTAGACAAAGTTACGTTGGTTATTCCTTTCTACACACTAGCGTTTCCTCTAGACGTATTCATATTTAATATCTTATGGCTATTTCTAATGCTTATGAAGGCATATCCTTCACAAGATGCAACATTAAAAGGTTCAAAAATCTATGTTTCTTGCAATCATAAGTAAATATCTAATGATCTACGCTTGCATGGATATATAAAGAGTAGGGAAGAACTAGAATCTATCACAAAACACATAGACATATTAAGTGATAAAGTTAAATGAACTTCACTTGATTAAATTCATTGCAGTTTGAGGCTCGTTACAGAGGGTTTTGACACCCCCTTAAAAATGAGCCAAAAGGCTACCAATATGGTCTTCTAAAAACTAGGGTTCGTCCTCAAAAAAAGTTACAACACTAGACTCTAAAACGGATTTTATATATATAAGTAAACATGCGCTGACGGTGTCGCTTTATGTTTAATGACGTCGTCATGCTGCATGGTCTTCTAGGGATTTTTTACTGTCGGCTTCCATTCTTGCGCCATTGGTATTCCCATGGACTTGTCACTTGGATAACTTCTGTCGTGTCGCTTGTAATTGGTGTCGCCCATCTCCTGCTCTGTATGCTTTTCTTCAGTAGTGGTTTGTTGAGTTGTAGTCTTGTTCGTTTCTTCTCCAATTGAGCCCAAGTCACGTGTATTTCCTCCAAATGCCATCCAAGTGCTAAAAACATGAAAACAAACGATTACGCACATAATCTGGGCATATTTACATGATTTAAGGGGTTAAATGACCCCGAAATAGTTTATAAAATGACACATCATCAACGAACATCAGCAATTTGACAAGGTGCAGCAGGCGTTTTTTGTAGGTTCTCAAACTTAATGTTCAAAGGTCCCCATTCTGGAGAAATAGCATTGCATTACTTGTTCATATCCTTTATCTTTAAGTGGAGTGATATTGAAGATATTGAGCGGAAGAACTTACAACTTGAGTAGGATGGACATGAAGAATGTAGTTTGACATGTAATCTCTTAAGAATGAGTCAACCTGCGAATGAATTGTGTTAGTGATAGCATTGTTAATCTGCATACACCAATTCTCTCGAAGGATCTATTATCTGTCTAGTAGAGCTCAAACAATCATATTCGCCATATTAGTCTGAGTCTTTTGCCTATCCAACAATAAACCTTCTGCAACATACAATGGCATAGTCTTCTTTGCTATTTCATTGACTCTCTTATCAACCATTGAAGGAAGAATTTTCTTCATTATTGATCTTAGCCCATTTGCCATCACATGAAACTCCTTCCTTGGCATGAATGATCATTTCATATGTCTGAACATGTACCGTATCGTTTTTATTATCTAGAAAATACCTTATTGTTAAGTTGCTTTGAAACCATCTTGCTTGGGGTTTTAGGTGTGTAGAAGATAGGTGTTGATGATGAAGGTTGTTTGGATCGGATGCGTCAAATTCCTTGAAGTGTTCTCTTATCCGAAGTAAAGGAAAAAAACAGATTTAATCTTGAGCAGAAGTCCGTAATTCTTGGAGGTATCCTTATCTGAAGATAAAGAATCAATATGAGTCCTAGGGGATCTGTGGATAGGTGGTATTATCTTTAATCTCCTATATTACTTCTATTATTCACTCCTTTACAGATATAACTATCTGAAGTTGATTCTTCCTCCTCATACCATCTTTGATAATCAAAACATTAGCATTTTTCTTCATCTCCAGACTTTTCTTATGACTCCTAGTTTCTAAACCTTAGTGTCGGGATCTTCTTGGTTATAAGAATTCATCCATAAACTAATCCGTATCCACATTTCTCAGCTCTTTCAAAGTTGCTCTTGCTCCTCTTAACTAAGTGCTCTTATACTCTTTCTACATTCTGTTAAGCTTTTAAGTCTTCAAGACTTTGTTGTATGGCAATGCTCACTTGGGTAGCTTCATCCAAATTAGTGACATCAATCTCGTCAGATTTTGGTATTGGTGTTTTAGGATCTTGTTAACTTCTACACGAACCTAATGACACTTGGTTCTGCATGGTAGCAATTGTTTACCTTGATTAGTAACAAGGTTAGGTGTCATATAGGCGCTAGGTGTCCTATGTGTTCCATAGGTAGACTCAATCGGTTATGACTGATTCATAGGAGCATCTACCTAAAATATAGTAGCATACATCTAATAATGAGCTGTCAGCTTCATTTATTCTATCAATATCTAGTCTGTAATTAGTATTCCCTCTCCTTCCTTGTTCTTCCCAGAGTTGAAGATTAACTTATCAAACTTTATATTTTCATCTCTCAGTTAATGATCTGTAGTTATCCTTAGGTATGTCAGGATTCTCAGGTCATGTAATGAACAACAATTATCTTTGTAAACCTTGGGCAAGAATAGTTAGTGGATGTAAGTGTGAATAGTTTAGACCTTCCAAAATTAGTTCAGCTTTAGTCTACATGCATATTGTTGATGAAACAATATAGCATCGGCATAATTTGAAATGGTGGTTGATCATGACCTGTGACTCTAGCAGGTGTTTTGGTTGCGTTAGGTAGTGTTTTAGTTTTTAGGGTGGGGTAATGTTTGAGGAGGTTTGTTGTTAGTGGGTGGTACGTTATTGGGGTTGTTTTGTTAGTTTTTTGTTTTTTTTTGTTGGTAGGAGTTGGGGGTTGTTTTATGTTGGGTTGTGTTAGTTTTTTTGGTTTCTTTTTTTGTTTTTTTTGTTTTTTGGGGGCGTTGTGGTTGGGGTATTATTGTAAGGGGGTTTAAGTGCTTATCCCTTTTTGGAATCTTGCAAAGATCTTGACAAGTGTGTTGCTACATTGAGAGGTCTTTTGACACGTAGTGTGTCGAAGACGCAATTGGTAGAGAAAATCCAATAAGATCATCCATAAGAAGGCAGCTTATTAGCACTGAAACATAGGAAGCAACACAAAAAATCAAAAATCCAACATTCGTTTGTTGTTAGTAGCTTGAGGGCAATTAGAACTTACCCTTCGATCCAACCACACACTAAACATTTGGAAGCACATATCTTTATAATAGCCACCATTAAAATGTCCATGCAGCAATTAAACCAATAATCACAGCATTAAAACATTTCAAAAACATTTGCATTATTTCACATCAATTCAAAAACAATGTAAAAAGAGGGGACTATGAAACTCACCTGTACTCAACGCTTTCTTCCAAATTTCCTAGCACAAAACTTCACAATAAAATATAAACGTGTTACACTTGCGACTAAGCCAAATGCTTAAGTGCCTTGCAACTATCTTTGATGATTTCCTAAGGAGTTTACATACCTCCATGGTATCACCCCGTCACCCATGCCTGCTTTAACATCTCATTTACTCATAAGTCTACTTAACTACATTTTACCCGAAAACGCATAATTTTAGTATCATTTTTCTAACTTTCAACCCTTATCTACCGAAACTAATAAATTCTCAAATAAATCACCTATGTACACTTAGGTGTTTACTAACTACCTTATATTCCCCAAAATCTATTCACATGTGCAAATGCCTCAAATAAATTCCCAACTCAAAAGTACCCAGATTCGGATCTGAACGCGCACTAAAATATTTGACCTTACTAAGCATACTTAGACAACTAATCAGAAGCTAAATTTTGGGTTGAAGTTAATAGACATATAGAATGTGACTTCGGTGTTTTGGCTAACCTTAATTAGAATTTTAAATAGGGGTTTTACCTCTCTAATTCTGACCCAAATCTGAATCGTATTTACTATTTTGACAACTTTTCTTGCAATGACTATTTGACTAACTTCCCTACCTAAAAAACCTTCGAGGCTGGACTTTTTGAAAACTAGTCTCTCTAAAATACAATTTAGGCATAGGATTCACCTTTTAACTCATTTTTATCATCAAGATATCATTCGTTGAACACGACCCAAAAATCTGCCAAACCTAAATCCATAAATCTATACCTGTTTTAATCCTAACGTTTGACCTATATGACCTCATCAACCCTATACGCACTAGCATGATATAAACATCATTAATTACAGAATTTTTAAACCCTAATGTTCCACCCATGATAATTGTTACATTGATTGAAAAGGATGAATTGTTAGATCATTACTACCTTACCCTTTCTTTGCTTCCTAAAACCACAATTCTGGATCAAATTTTTTTTGTACTTACTTGATATTACGGGAAGAGTCGAACGGCACACAAGGGGAGAAGGGGAGGCAACAAATGAGCTAGGGTTTTCTTATTAAGCTAACTAAATAGAATCCTAATCTAACTAAACTTGTGATTAGATAAAATACATTTTTTTCTTTTCTTTACAAACCGGTCCCCCCCTTAATACATATTTTTATATATTTTTTATTAATTAAATATACAATTACTTACATTACCTTAATTTCCTACAAAAACCTTGGTAAAATTGGTAAACATTTTTGCATGAAAACTATATACTAACTTTCTATTTATAACTTTCATTTCCCAAAAATACTTTCTATATTTAGAAAGTTCATTACTAACTCTCGCAATTCACGAACCTAATTCATTTATAATATATAATACTTTCCATATTAATCCAACACATAATTATCCACATATTGACGTAGCAATGCATGCAAACACGTCACTCATTTCCATTGTCACTACACATGAACAAAAATGGAAATAACCCTCAAATATCTTAAACTCATTCAAAAATGAGATGAACACGCACCTCATAATGATAATTATGCATACAGATAAAGTCACATATATCACAAATATAGCACATATAAACACTTAGCCAACTCTAAAAGTATGACTAACCTGATCAAATTACGGGTGTCACATTATCCCCTCCTTAAGGAAATCTCGTCTCGAGATTTAACTAGCCAGTTCAACAGCATGATCAACAAATAACTGAAGATACTTAGACTTCATATGGTCTTTGCTCTCCCAAGTGAACTCGGGACCACGCTTTGAATTCCAACGAACTTTCACAAGTGATATCTTACTACGCTTCAAACTCCTAACCTCACGGTCCATAATCTCTACGGGTTCCTCAACAAAACAAAGAGTCTTGTCGGTCTTGATTTCATCCAATGGCACATGCAGATTAGCATCTGCCAAACACTTCTTCAAATTTGACACGTGGAATGTGTCATGCACACCACTCAATTCCTCGGGCAATCTTAACCGATAAGCTACAAGGCCAATCCTTTCAAGGATCTCGAATGGTCCTACATACCTCGGTGATAACTTACCTTTTGTTCCAAAACAAATCACGTCTTTCTAGGGAGACACCTTTAATAACACACGATCTCCAACCTCGAACTCCAACGGCTTACGTCTATTATCAGCATAGCTTTTTTGACGATCCCTCGCTGCTTTAAGCTTTTCCTTTATCAACACTACCTTATCAGTTGTTTCTTGTACCAGTTCAGGTCTAATCAAACTACTTTCATCAATTTCCGCCTATAGAACGGGCGACCTACATTTCCTTCCATAGAATGCTTCGAACGGAGCACACCGAATGCTCGAATGATAACTATTGTTGTAAGAGAATTAAGCTAACAATAGGTGAACATCCTAATTGCCACCAAAGTTAATAACACATGCCCTTAACATATCCTCCAAAGTCTGAATCGTACGCTCACTTTGTCCATCCGTTTAAGGATGATAAGCTATACTCTTATCCAATTGCGTCCTTAAAGCTTTTTGCTATGTTTGCCAGAAACGTGATGTAAACCGTCCATCTCGATCCAAAATAATCGACACAAGAACTCCGTGTCAGTGTGACATCTTCATTCGATGTACAAAAACTTTGCAATCGCTCGTACTATAATCCTCTCGCATCGCCAAAAAATAAGCCGACTTGGTCAGCCTATCGACTATTACCCAAATCGTATCATGCCCAATCTTCGTCTTAGGTAACTTGGTGATAAAATCCATAGTGATCTTATCCCACTTCCATTCAGGTATCTCAGGTTGTTGCAAAAAACTCAAAGGCATTTGATGCTCAGTCTTCACCTTTGAACAAGTTAAACATTTGCTAAACATAAGGGCAATATACCTCATCATTCCGGCCACCAGTTACATATCTCAAAGATCATGGTACATCTTATTCGCTTCCAGGATGTACAGAGTACCTAGTCTTATGAGCTTCATCCATAATTATCGTTCTCACACCTCCTACTAACGGAACCCATATACGGTCCATAAAGTATAAACTCTCGTCTTCTTTCCTTTCCATCTGTTGATCTAAACCATGTAGCCTTTTTGGCAAGTAGTTCTTCTTGCTTTTGAAGCCTCTCTCTTGGGCTGCCAGTAATCATTTACTCTTACTCAGAATGAATAGTCATAGCACATTGATCATATACGTCTAGGTTTCAATCGTTCCTTCCTACTTAATGCATCAGCCACAACATTCACCTTACCTAGATATAGTAGTGAATCTCTCACTCATAGTCATTAAAATAACTCTAAATCCACCTCCTTGACGGCATATTTCAATCCTTTGATCAAAATATGTCGTGAAGGGCTCTTATGATCCATGTAGAGAAACTCTTCGTACCATTCAAATAATGCCTAATTGTTTTAAGGGCAAACACAACGGCTGCCCAATTTAGGTACATGTGTTGTTTTTCATTATTTACTCATAGATCTTTAGTTGTCTGATCGCTCAGAGCAATTACTTTGCCTCTTTAATGAGTACATAACCTAATCCTAGATTCGATGCATCATCGTAGACTACAAAATCTTTAACCCCATCAGGTAGTGACAATATCGGTGCATCGCACAAATTACTCTTCAAAGTCTGGAAATCCTCTTCCTGTTCCACGTCCCACACATACTTTTTGTTTTTCTGAGTCAATGAAGTAAGAGGTTTAGCAATCTTAGAGAAGTTTGCGATAAAACGTCGGTAGTAACCTGCTATCCCAAAAAATGATCGAATTTTAGACGGTGTTGTAGGAGCTTTCCAATTCTTTACCGCCTCAATCTTACTTGGATCCACATGAATACCTTTCTGGTTGACCATGTGACCAAGGTAATGCACTTCTTGCAACTAGAACTCACACTTAGAGAATTTAGCATACAACTTCTCCTTCTTTAGCAATTCCAACACAACTCAAATAAACCTCATGTCCTCTTAGGACTTTGAGTAATATCAAAAATGTCATCAATGGAAAACATTGATAAACTTATCTAGGTACGGTATACAAACCTGGTTTATCAAATCCATAAAGACTGCTAGTGCATTGGTTAATCCAAAAGGCATAACCGTCAACTCAAAATGTCCGTATCTCGTTCGAAACGCGGTCTTTGGAATATCATCCTCATGTACTCAAAGCTGGTGATAACCCGACCAAAGATCTATCTTGCGCGGAGGAAAATATAGTGCCCTTTAGATGATTAAATATGGTTATAAATTCTCGGGAAACGTGCGATAGCGGTACGTATCACTCAACTTGTTCAACTCCCTATTTCATGCACTATTGCGGAAAAGAGCCTCTTCTTCTTAACAAATAACACAGGTTCTCCTCAAGGAGAATGACTTGGTCATATGAAACCCTTGTCTTACAACTCTTGAAGCTGCCTAGATAATTATTGCATTTTCAAGGGTGCTAGACGATATGGAGACTTCGCAACCGACGTCGCTCCATGAACTAAATCTATGCGAAACCCAACTTGTCATTGCGGTGGTAATCCCGACAAGTCTTTCGGGAACACATCAACAAAATCTCGTACGACAGGAATCTCGCTCAACTTAGGTTTATCTACCTTCGCGTTCAGTAGAGCTTTGGCGACCCCCCATAATTAGTAAGTTACCCTTGATACCAAAGTATCCCACAACCTTCCAACGGTATCTCAACCACCTTCTCATGGCACACTATCACAACCTTATTCTTGGACAACCAGTCCATCCCCATAATCACATCGAAGCTTCCATGATCGAACTATATCAAATCTATGATGAACAAGGAATTTTGTAGTTCTAGTTTACAGTCATGGATAATGCTATAAACTTCTAATTTCTTACCATATGCTACTTCTATCACATATCCAGGGTTTACAATACTAGGTTTCACATTTAGTAAAGGCGCAAAATTAGTAGAAATGAACTAAAATCAGCTCCAGAACTCGAAAGTTCGGTAGCCCAAAATGATCGGTCAACTAAAAGTACTCGTAACGTCGTTTAGGGGATCCTGAAGAGGGCAAAATTCGGGGGTTACATTGATATTGAAAGCCCTTCCTCTAGCCAGATTCCTATTATTTCGGGTGTTATGGTTACCCTCCAAAGCCAATGGATTTCCTGCTTGACCAGGTGCTCGGTGCATTTTGGGACAAGTATTACGAAGGTGATCAGGACTACCACATTCATAACAAACCCTCTGATTATAACCCATCCTAACAACATTTACAGGAGCCACCTGCTTAAACGGTGCCCGACAATCTTTAGCAAAATGACCCAGTTTCTGATAATTGTAACACAATCTACAAGGTCTATTTTCTGGATGATAGGAATAGCACTTAGCACATTTGGGATAGGGGCCCACAAACTTGTTTCTAGGAGGAGCTGTCACCACAAAACCTGTTGATCCCTTCTTGACATGTCTTACTTAGCTTGTTAAAGCTTAGTTATATTGGATATATCCAATACAACTATAATTGAATACTAAGGGGGAAAATTTTAAATAAAAGGGGGAAAAAATATCACAAAGTTTATGCAGAATCTAGTTGCTAATAAGAAGAAAACATAAAACAGTAAAAACAAGATCTTTACTAAACTTTCAATATATCTGAATACTATTTTGAATTACAAGATAGCTATGAATACTAACTATGATTGTTATGCAAACTATGAATACTAATATTAAAACTTATTAGGATCCTACTGCCTTAGAGTCCTTTTTACACCAAGGAAACCTTATGGGCTTATAAAAATGCGTCAAGTGATCATGCATATCTATTCCTAATATAAAATCATGATTATCACTTTTGCAGAAGTACTTCATATAACAAATAGTACTAACTAACAGTCTAATATCTGGCAATAGAGTACTAATAATTAGTACTAGTAGTACTAAACTAGATTTGACAGTACTAAGTCCTTTTCATAGTAGTCTAAGTTGAACCAGCAGTACAAAGTTGTAGAAGCCCTTAATTCCTAACAATCCTCCCCTAAACTTGTGATTGTCATTCAAATCTACAAGTTTCTCTGAATTAAACCATCTGTGCTGAGAGGATGCTTCCAAACACTTTACTGTCTTGGTCTGTTTTCTAGTATAAAAGATTTTCCTTAAAAGCTCATCTGTCATCACTGAATATTCATCCACTTGCAGCTTGTTACACAACATCAAAGTCATAAGTGCTCTTGTTAATGGATAATCTTTCTCAACCAGCATGAAAATATCATATCTATTCTGTGTACATATGAAAACAGCAAATTGTATCATTATACCTCTATTTTAATGGATCACTGCATTATACCCTTTTGAAAAGTACAAACCAACTACCCCCCCTAACTAAAACTTCCTTCTATAGGATCATCATTCATTTGATTTAAACAACATCTTCAACTCTACCTAAAGTACTTTTTTCTTTTTCTTTCAGTAGGTTCTGTTGAGTTGTATCTTTCAGAAATTGCTCTATAGTTTGACTAGTTATCCTGTTTAATATTCTTTAGCATATCTTCAAAGATCGGTATCCTCATGTGTGATTACTACTTCTGATGATCTTCCAATACATTCTGAGTCTTCGTGTAAACTTCTAGTCATGATTGGGATTTGGTTTGTAGGCTTCAACATTCATCCTTCTTATGGAACTATGATCATTAGCTATTGTAGTTATTCTTTAGACAGTCCATCTTTTGATTCTTCAGCTGCTTCTGAGCCTTCTCCTATCTTTTGTCTCTTTGAACTTTCTTGATTAAGTTCTTGTTCAGCATCTATCTTTGAGCTTCTAGCTACAACTTTAGGAATTGTATCATCACTCTTCATTAGAGTAAAAGTATTTACTCTCTTCATTGTGGTCTCAAATAACTCCTTGACTTCATCAAAGGAAAGTTTCTTCAATTGTTATAGAGTGTGACTTCCCATATTCTTGATATAATTACACATGTAAGTCCTTTGTTGAGCTTGAGTCATGGGCTTGTTCCTTCTTTGTTCAGCTCTTTATTGGGGCAACATTTTCTACTTTTTTCTTTATTCGCTCTACCTAGGAATCTGCCTTGTCACTTCTGAGTGTCTTTCTCTTTCTTGTGCTTGTAACCTGTGTGCTAACTCTTCATCAGCTTCAATTTAAGCTTGTATGTTATCCTATTCTTCAGCATTGAAAGTGCTAGCTTCTTCATGAACTCTGGCTATCCTTTTCTTTCTTATTCGTCAAGTTTTTCTTGTTATCTCAGACCTTTCTTCCCAACCAAGTCTTTCTTGACTTTGTGGCAACTTTGTCTTATTAGAACAGGTTCGGGCATTTTATAATAGTTTTTGCCTTTATCTTTTCTTTTTGCTGCACTTCTTCTAATATACACTAAACTTTTAGCAGCAGTTTTAACTTGGGTGACCTAGTACTAACTTCTGATCCAGTAGTACTAAAGGTACATTAGCCGTTTATACTACAGGCTCAGCGGTATAATCTTCTTTAGGAGAAATAAACTTAAATCAGATTATCATAATCATGTCATGCTTCCCTTGAGTTGTGCATCATCTGTATAGAGTAATTCCTCATCTTCATCATCTAAGCAATCTTCCTCCCTATTTGGAAGGAAGGATCCTCCAACTCATCTTCATTTTCTGAAACAAACACAGTTTGGTCCCTTCTTTAGTTTGCTTGACTTACTTTTGTACTGCCACACTTCTTCACTTTCTGATTAGCTTAGTGTAAGCAGCACAATATGTCAGTTTGGTCTGTTTAAGTCGGATTCAAAGTCTCTACTTTCTTGGATAGATTTTGTGGTTTTCAGAAACGTTAATTCTTTTAAAGTGTCTACTGCCTTTTATCATATTCAAGTAAGTGAAACTCTTAGAGAGGTGAATAAATGGGGCATGGTAGCAGCTGCTTCAGCAACTAGGTAGTTGCATAGTGGGTGGAGGAAGTTGGTAGTTGTGAGGTAGATGAGCACTGATGGGTGTATGATGGGACTCAACTGGGATTGTTGATCCTTCACCCTATAAAATCTAATCATGAACAAGCATTGTTTGAAACAATTGAGTGTCCACATCCAGTATATCCTTAGGAAGTCTTTTTCAGATTGACTAAAACAGTTTTTGTGTAGGGTAGGAGCAATAAGTCTTTTTTAGGTAGTATCAATCTCATGTGCTTGTTCAAAAAGATTTGTATAATCTTGGATATGCATCTAATAATCTTTGTTTTATTAGATATTCCAAGTTTTTCACCATGGCATCAAAATAAATTTGGAAAAATTAAAGTTTATGTTTGTGGCTAAGCAAATGATAGCAGTTGCTATATTTCTACTACTACTAAACTGTTCCCAAGCAGTTTTCTTAGAACTTAAGCAGTGAAGGATGGTATGAATTAAAAATTTCCACTGAGGGGAAAAGTGTCCCTTTTGAAAAGTTAAGCTGTCAGAGTTGGACACATACCCCATAAGAGCAAGTTGCTCAAAAATTTCTGTAGTAGATAAAGTACTAATACCATTAGAATCTTCTAACTTGAGATGTCTTCTAATAGAGGCCTCAGAAACAACCTTGACTTTCCCATCTATTGTAGTAGTATTACCTATGTCTCCATCCTCAAGTGTGCTTGCAGTAGCAGTTTGCCAAAACTGCTCTATAAGAGAAACATAGATAGTTAGGTTTTCAGTGAGGGCATACTTAATATGACTTGCAGTGAGAAAATCAATTATCTGATGAAACCCTTCACTTCCTTCTGACTTCTGTAGTAGGCAATCATGTTGTGCTTGTCACAAAAGTCTAAATTCGTCATTTGATGTAAAGAAGGTTAATTAAGGTTCTGGGATATGATCGTGGATGAGAGTATGTGTGTTTGATAGAGGTAATTGAGATAAGAGAGAGTATTTAAGGTTTTTAATTGGACTGACTGAATAAAATTTGTACTTATCTTGAATAAATCTTATGAATTTATAGAAAGATCATGAATTCTCCAATTAGTCAAACCTATAGACGAAGTAGTTGGCAAAAATTTCGCAACAACTATATTTAGTGAAGGAAATTCTGTTATGCCTCAAACAGTACTAACGATCACCCATTTTATGTCACATTTTTCTCCCTTTATCAAAAACTTTCAATTACATTTGACATTTTGGATTATCAATTGATTTAAATATGATATAACTTTTGGAGATATAGGGTGGCACACATTATTCACAAGCAGTGTTTGGAACATATTTAGCTCCCCCTCAATCATTGAAGGATATATATAGATAGTTGGTTGAGTACTGTATTGGAAGATTTGATTTTTCTAAGGAAGAAATTCTTGAAAATTTGTACTTTTTCATAATTTATATTAGCCTATAATTAAGTCTACCCCCCAAAAACTACACACATTTATATATTCATAAGTTTATTATGTGACAGGAACTGAAAATGTTCAAACGAAAATGTACATAGTCATTTTGTCAATGTAAGCAGCTTGTAGTCAGTCTCGATTCTCTCTTTTGGTAGTTGTCTAGCTTCCCCTTGAATCAGCAATTCCTTTTTCTTGGGTGGAGCTTTTTAGGAATAATAATTCAATGCATTTTTGCTATTCAGCATTAAGAAGACTTGAAGTCTGATCAGCTCCAATATCTTTGAAGTACGCAATTAATTCGAAACCGCCACACCAAGTCAATTAAGTCACGGATGTCTAAATTTCTCTTACATGATAGTGATGATATTTAAAATTGAAACACAAAGTCAACTAAGTCACGGATATCTCATTTATTCCCTTCAGTAGAGAACTGATAACAACCTATGACAACTAAGTCCCAAATGTACACTTTTCTTTCTATCGGATAACTGACTAACTAGTGGATTTATCATGCTTATTTACCTTTATATACCAATCTTGATCAAATATTTCTACTCTTTAAAACATGCTTGGTGATTGATGTTAAAGGAAGCATTAATTGATTCCGTATCCAATATTCTCACGCTCCAATCTATCTTCTGTCAACACATTTCCCATGGTATCTCATAATGGTGCATAAATTAAATGACAAGATATCGCTTCTCTATGTGGTTGGTAATCGAGCACGGAAAGTAACACTGATAAAAACACTGATTTCTCTGCGGTTAAAGGACATTTGTCTTCCGGGAATGGCCTAACAATTAAATAATGGCTATGGATTATATCACGTGTTGTTGTTGATACCTTTCTGTGTATTTACTCTTCCTTGATGTTTATTTTCGATACATCTAATCAGAAAAATCCTATATGCACACATGCTGAGTTGTTGTTCGCAGAATTAATAAACTTAAATCTATCCCGTGAGAATCATTTCAAGGCCTTTTTTACTACGAAAGAATTTCAAACATTCTAAGTCTTTTTATAAAACTATGACGCTAGTGGCAAATATTAGGTCATACTGTAGTTAAAGCCTGAATTCCACTAAGTCTTTCAATTGCAAATAAGTCCAGGGGTGGGCCCTAAAGTTTGAAGCAAATGACTCTAAGGCCATGTAGTTAATATGAATTAACTCTCCTTAAATTGTTATTATCATTATCAAAAACTTAACTTTTTATTCCTTATTAATAAATTAAATCATCACAATGAGGAATCAATTTCAAGGCTTTTTAACTACGGAAAGAATAAGAATTTCCAAACATTCCTAAGTCTTTTTACAAAACTATGACTCGGTTGGCTATATTAGTCGTAATGTAGTTTAAAGCCTGAATTCAACTAAGTCTTCAAATTGCATATAGTTCCCTAAAGTTTGAAGAAATTGGACATCTAAGGTCATGTAGTTATTATGATTATCTCCTTTAATTTGTTATCTTGTCATTATCAAAAACTTCACTGTTTATCTTCTGACTTATTTGGAAAAGACCGTTTAAATGATTATTTGGACACTTTCTCCCCCTCAAAATAATGACCCGTTTTCTATTTAAAGAGTTGTATGTCATTGTTTGAGAGGTCGAATTATTTGGAATCCATTTCGTGATTACTGAATATATTGATCATTGTGAAGACAACTTATTCCCAATTGAAATAAATTTCTCTTATTTTGACAAAATAAATGTCTGTAAAGTACATTATTCTTATGGATGGCATGGATATGAAATAATCCATGCACGGAAAATTAATTACACATTGTCTGGAACAATGTCTTTTCGACGACATGCGTTCCTCTCGAATGAAAGCGGGTTGCTGTCAGGAAATAACTGCAAGCCATTGTCATGAGCTAAACTTGGAATGTTTTGTTAGTGTTGCTCATATGACGAAAAGACTCTTTGCTAAGGAAGAATGCCTGGTGAAGTGTATTTTCCTTTTTCGATCGAGGCCCGGTGTTTAGGTTATGCACAGAAATGTACATAAGCCATTTTTTTTTATTTACTAAATAATGTTGTTGTAAATATCAAGCAAGGTATGTTTGTCTGAACATCCAGTTCTGGCTGGATGTCAAACATCTCGTACCATCCGTCTGACAAGATATTATTTAAATAATTCATTTTCAAACCTGTTCCGTTTATGAAGTGATATCGAGTATGGATTTGTGCTCTTGTATGGAGTGTTGTACGGCTTTGCATGAGATTGCTATGGTGACTTTATTTGTGAATGCTAGCTACAACAGTATTTTGTTGTAGTTAGAGCCATAACTTTAAGTCGTTTATGTCCTATTCCACATTATCTTGGAGCACAACTTAAAGATACGCCACGTACTTGCCTCTGCTGGAAGACATGACTGTGCAAATTTGTTTCTTTGGAACATCAGCTTACATGTTTATCACCAGGAACTGTATCACTCCAAAGTGCTTTTTTGAGTATCAAGGCATTCGGCTATGATCAGGTCTGAAAAATGATTTGCTGTTAGTTCAAATCCAGAATTCCTTTGGATACCAGAGTCCCATGTTAATGGTACCTTTAGTATTTAAAGATTCTTTTTAACTCATGTGAGGTGCTTTTGGAGTTGGTCGTGTTGATAACGTGCTCAATAGCATACTGCCTTGCATAAGTTGGTCTACTAGATGTCAAGTACATGAGTGGGACCGATTGTAATACGTTACTTCAGATCTCGTCTACGGGGTTATCAACTCAAATTACATCTAGTTGGTTTTGTAGACAATGGTGTACCAATTGAGTGACTATTGCCATATTATGCTTTTATCAGAATTTTATAAAGCGTACTTGGCCTGATTGTTAAATACCTTTTGGGGGATGGTGGATCTGAAGTCCTAAAAGGAATTTCATCTCCCCCATTTAAGGACATTTCAAATATACTATGCATTACTTTCAAATCTTTTTCGAATATTTAGGGTTTGTTAGAACCCAAAAATTCATGTCATCACGTTTAAATCTGCACAAGTAGAATATCCTCCCAGTATTTTATCTTGAAGAGAGTTGGGTCAATTGTACTTTAGAAAACACTTTTGGACATCAGGAAGTTTGTAGTTCATCATACCAGGTCTTGGAGCTTGCTTGTAATACATTACAATGCTTTCTTGAAGGTAGACTTTTTTGGATGATATGATCAACGAACCCTTCGCTTGAGCAACGTTAAACCTCTTCTTCAGTTAGACCATTAAGAAATGGTTTTTCTGTCATTGATAGATTGGAAAAAGATTGTGTGCTGCGTGGGGCAAACAAAAAATTCGAACTGCTTCCAAGCGAGCAACTGGAGCAAATGATTCTCAAAAATCAATACCCTCTTCCTCGAGCATAACTCTTTAGCAAACAATCGTGCTTGTTGCGAATTTCAGTCTGATCTTCATCCTTTTTGTCTTCTTCGAAAACACTTTAGTTAATAACCTCTTGCCAAATGGTTTTGTCGACGTAGTTTTCCAGACAGTTTAGTCTGTCGGAACTTGATGAAAGTTCATTTGCATTGCTTTGATCATGCAGAATAGCATGCTCCTTAATGTTCTTCGATTCAACAATACTCACCCGTAAGCGCAAACATAACACATTTTAGGATCTGACGACAAGCTGTTGTCTTGTTTTGATGGCATGTTGGATTTCCACGATATGTTCTAATAGAGATCTTCTGGTCTAACGGTAATCATGACTTTGTCGGTTTGAAATGAATGCACATCCTGGTTATTATCAATGTTCGCTGTGAGAAGACCACCAATTTTGTACCCGTGTACAAAAAGGATTGATAAAAATTCATCTTCTTGAAACGATGCATTCGTTATCTTGATTATTGTTTGTTTTCCTCAGCTTGACCATGTGTTGGATTATAATATTCTTCGAGTAACGGATGAAGAGAAAATTCCAAACCCCTGTTTGTGACGAATCTGTTTCTTGCTGTAGAACAACAGTTTGTCTTGGGGGCTACGGGGTCTGAGATGTCATTATCTGGACGCCTTTTGTCCTTGTGGAACGAGGCCTGAGTGACATTTTCAACAGACATCCTTCTTGCGTTGTGGAGCGAGGATCTGAATGTTGTGATCAGACATCATTTCATGAGCTACGTGGTCCTGAATGCTATGATCAGGAGCCATGATAATTGAGGACGGGTCCCTGAACAAATAATTGTTCAGAAACCAAAACTATCTTTGAGATATAGATCTCAATCCATATCGTTTCACACCGAATGGAGTTGGATTTTCATTATGCATAAATCGTAGCTTCCAAATGGCATGTTTTGTAGTTGGACTTTATGTTGAAATCGGACGAGAGGATCGCCAATAACATTCTAGAATGAGTGATGCTTTGTCAACTTAGTGATTGGTATTAAACGTTTGATAAGATGATGCAAATTAATCCCCTTGTCATTTAGTTTCTTCAAGACTAGAGTTTGAAGAAATATTATGAAGGAGGGGTGCATATTAATTTATGCATTTGATGTCCATGAATTTCATTTTCAACACCTTGATGAGTGACTTGACGATTTGAATTTCCTGATTTGTTGGTGAAAGTACTAGTAGATTGTTCATCTGGTCAATGGTAGTTGATGAAGGTTGAACCAACTGGAATCAAAGATTTGATAGCAACAATTGTTCGGATCTGTTTAGGGAAGCAGATCGTGGTGTGGAAGATTATAGTACTTATTATACAAATGGCTTACAAAGGATCTCTAGTATTTCTTGCGATGGTGGAACATATGGTGGTTGGTGAAACTGAGATTTGCACGAGTCCTGAACTGATGTATCGGAGTCTCATAATAAGGCGCATGGTCCTGAATGTTTTGCACAGGAGCGGTGATTGAACCTTTTCAAGAACTGAACTGCTCTGCTGTAGTGCGGATGTTGGTGGTTGAAAGTATAATTGAATGTTTCTTGATAGAGAGAAGTACTGGTTTAGGAGATGGAGAGGGATCGATATGGACCTAAAGTTATCAGTAACGGAACAGATGACAGAAGAAAACTTGTTGGATTAGGAACAGGTGTCCATGGATTAACTTCGGTTTCCATAGTAGTTTTCATGGTTCATCTTTTACTTATATAATTTCTTCAGGAATCAGGCTAGTTTCCTCATTGTCATCCCCTAGTATTTCATCTCTGTCAAAAATGTTCACTTGTTCTCATCTTCTAAATTCTGCTTGCGAGCTTCTTTCTTTCCAGTTTGTTTGCAGAACCATTTGATGAATGACCCAATATCATACGTCTTCCTTTGAAGCTTGTTCTCTATGGGAACTTGATATGTTGTGGCGTATGTATTTGCCTAGTTATTCTCTGGTTCCAAGAAATCATTCGGGGGAATGGTCCATTCTAGTTCAGGTGTAGCTGGTCTCTCGCCTTCCGGAATAGGCTTAAAAAAAAAAAACACGTATTGTGGTCGACACCTTGGAGAATGTGGGCCGTTATCAGTGTCCTCCAAGATCAGAGGCGTGCCCTTCATCCTGCATTGAAATGTTATCTGAAGATTGTTCAGACTGTTCTGATTCGGGATCAGATCTGTGCATCGAAGAGTCAACATCAGCATCTCTTGTGTCAGTGATCTTCCATCCAATAGAGGGAAGAGCTGGATGTTGTTTGGAAGCAGATGCATCAGACTTACGTGGTGTCTTTAAACTTTGCTCATCATCTTTTGTAGGAGGTTGATCTGACCCAGAAGCACCTGAATCGTGTCTTCTCCTTTTTATTGACTTACCCTGGTTTGATCCAGCTGAAGGGCCTTCATCATCATCATCATCTTCTTCATCATCACTATCATGGCTTTCTTTCTTTGTAGTTTTAACTTGAACTGAAACTTATTATCCATGGCATCATTCATTGCTATTAAAAGCTTCCATTAAAGAGCATTGTATAGATGTTTAGTGGCAGGATTCGGTTTGCAGTCTTGTCTTATTAATTGTTTGAGAGAGCACTCTTTAGATCATATTCTTCAAGAGCCACATTGTATGTTCGCCTGATGGAGTAAGTTGATATCTTGTTTTCTCCTCACCTTGTTCCCTTTTGTTCTGATAATCTCTTATGGATTCTTTTAGATTCTTGATTCTTGATGGGACTTGGGACCAGCAGCGCAGATGTATTTCTCGAGTTAATATGCAGTTAGTGTCATTCAAGAATCTTAGGAGAGCATCATCTAAGTTTTGTTCCTAGATATTTTTATCAACTGCCAGTTAGGAACTGGGGTTTTAATTTAAAGCCAAAATCATTAGTAGAGTGATCAGCCCTCTTTATCTTCAGAAATATCTTGCTCCAATCTTGCCACTCTTAGCTGAAGTGCGATGAATGGAGTGATCTCTGGGAGAGATGGGGTGATTGTTGTAGCTTCTGTATTGATTGGAGGAGGTGTGACCAGTGAAGAAGGTTTAGGATATGAGAACTCAGTGAAGGGAGCGATCACTGGAGGAGTTGACGTGACGGTTTGATGACTTGGATCAGGTATGGTGGTTTCAGATCATCGACAACTTTAGATTTCTCCTGATCTCTATCGGTTTGGTTTGTCATAAAGAAATTGATCCCCAAAGTATTTCAGTGTCTTCGAGATTTTGCAATGGATGACATAGAGCCAGAATGACTTCTGGTATTTTCATCGATGACACGTTGTCTGTATGAGCTTCAGGTTTTCATGACTTTTGGGTAGGCTTTCTGTTGTTGCGGGAAATTCATCATTTATGTGCTCGGGTTTTCCGTTAGTCCAGCCAAGAGGACACATGACTTTTCCAGAGTCTATAATCTAGTTTGGTCTTATTGCATGGGCTCAGGGTATGGCTCCTGCCAGAGCACTCACGTGTTTGTGTGTGTACTAACAGTTATTGCTTACTCTGATATTTTTCTAGACGAATCTACTTCACCTTGATCTTTGTCACCTTTAGGAGCAGCGGCTTCTGTTTCACTTTATGTTCGTTCTGAATCAGATGTTGATGAAGATTCATGGATCACTTTCTCTGATGTATCATCTTCAGGTTGAGAAGAGGATCCAGTTGTCGAATCTTGTGAGCTTGATCACTGCCTAACCAAGGTATAACTGTTCCTTCAGTTATTTTCTTCTTTGACAGATCGATCAGGGAATGAGCCTACTTGTTCCGGTTACATGGGCCTTTCCCCTTGCCTACTACTGTCTGGCAGTTTGGGAGATGTTTCAGATACTGGATCATGATTCGTTAACTCCTCCAACCAGGTGCCTGACTCGTGGCAGAAAGGCTGGATCAAAGCTAAGCTTTAGATAGCTCGTTCTCCATGTCAGCATATCACCTTCAACAGCCCTGACATTTCTTCAATGCATCTCCTTTCGGATTCTTCTATGTCAACCTAGCATTTCGAAACGAACAACTCCAGTCAAACTCGCAATTGGACAGGTCCCAGCTTACTAAGTATGGCTTCTGTCTCTTTCTCATTTTCTTGCTTTCCTTGAGAGCTTTCATTATGTCAGCAGCCTCTTGTTCAGCAGGAGTAAGAGTTTGAATACCCTTGAGCTTCTTAGACGAATCAGAAGACCTCTTCTTTGACACAATAAAGGAATCTATGAAAGCAATACCAGACTGTCTTCTTTGTGTGGGCTCGGGTTCAGATTCATACACAATTCTTGCATGAGTAGCATGAACTTCTCTTGCAACAACTTCTTCTTCAGCTTTAGTTAAGCTGATAGATTTACCTAATTCCAAAGCTAAGTCTGGATTAGGGACGATGTTGTCATGCAAGAGTGATCTCTAAGGCCTTCCTTAAAAAGATCAGCACTCAGGAGTCAGAGTATTCCAGAACTGTGAATGTAAATAGAAGGAGAATTCGTGATGCAGTGGTATCGCCCTAACGAAGTTTGTTTCTTGAAATATCACTGTATGTGGTAGATAGGATTCTTCTGAAAAACTTATGTAGATCTTTAGAAATGGTTTACCTTTTCCTATCTGTAACTGTTATGAGCATGAAGGTTCTGTTCATCTCATCTTGTAGGTTATGTGCTGGAATATATTTTTCTTCTCGTCATCGTATCTGTTAAAGAATAATCAACTATGATAGACCATAACATGCATATATTCAACGTTTGGATAAAGGATGTTAGCCTTGGTTTGACATGCATTGATAATTCTGGTTGCACGATGATATTCCACATTTAGAGTCACTGGACATTGGGTTAAGGTCACATTGGTCAACTTGGTCGATGGTCTAGAGTTATATGATAGGCTCTCAATGAAAGTATAAAACTAAGCCTGTATGAGAGTCAACAAGACAAATTGCGTCTTCCTAAGAGGTTTATTGGGCTTATTGGGCCAAGACATGGACAATTAGCCTAAGACGCTGCCCAACAGATCACCAAACCGCCATGCAGTAGGTTAACATTCCGCCATCAAGAATATGCAACCGCTATCTAACATTAAGCAAGATCCAAGGCATTTTAGATTATCTTAATCTCCTAGCAGACAGATTTAACACCCTACAGACAGATTTAACACCTTACAGATTTAACACCCTACACTTTCACATTTGACCATTTTATACACATTCAAAGACCAAGATAAACCATTTTAATCACATTTAATTCACTATTCTCCCCTTCAAAAATTGCATATGCGATTGCCATTTTTGATCTAGTGAATTATAATACCAGCTAATGTACGTTGGTCCACTTAACTAACGAACAAGCATGGGAAAATATGAAGCTTGTTAATGAGAATGGTCAAAAACAAGAAGATTTCTCTTCTTTTGAAGATAAAGCGCACTGAAGCGTACACTCTCCTTTTCTTTGAAAAACTGGTTTCGTACAGAAGAATACGAAAGCCATCGACTTGAGCTAACAAACATTGAGTGTTTCGAAAGTAGCTCAAGACCGAAAAGATTTCTCTTTTCGTTATTAAGGATAAATGCACTAACACGTACATTTTCCTTTTATCTGAAGATGGGGTTGCAATCTAACATTTGATTACAAGCCATTACCATGAGCTCAAAACTTGGAATGTTTTGTTATATTAGCTCATGACCGAAAAGATTTCTCTTTTCGTTGTCAAGGATAAATGCACTGACACGTACACTTTCCTTTTCTCTGAAGGCGTACACCTTTCTTTACTTTAAGGAATAGGGCTTGAAGAGATGCCAGCAGACGCCATTTGACATTAAGGAACGAGGCTTGAACCGTTTTGTTCAAACATCATCAAGATGAAGAACGAGGCCTAAATTGTTTTGTCCAAACATCTTTTGAAGCATGTTCATCAGATTTGAATTCCTTGAACTCCTGACGTATGAGATATCAGTCTTTTTGGTAACCAAACTCTGAGTCTTTCCTTTAAAGGATTGACAGATGTACCTGCACTTGAGTTAGAAGTACCTGCACTAAAATAAAGAGTTTGATTGCATTCATATGGGTTAGTGATATCATCATTTGAACCATTTGGAGGTTCACTGTCAACTTTGGTTGTGCTATCGTTGAACATCTTTCCAATAGGTATCCACCTAAGACTAACAGTCTTGAAAATTCTACCCGTTGGATTCCACCTAAGACAAGATCTAGGAGTTTGTGGTTTCTCATGCATAGCGGAAGACTTATTGAGAGAAACCTTTGTCCTATACCAATCTGCCTACCAGGTTAATAAGTGTGGTTCTTTGGTTCAACGGGATTGTTGTTTCTGATCTTGAGGGACTGAACTTTAGCACGAGAATTTACCTTATTCAGGATCTTTGTTATACAATCATCATGATTTGTATTAAAGATATATTTATGACAAATCGAACAAACAAATTGTTTAGAGTCCAAGAAGAAACTAAAATTCCTAGAGTGATCTACTAGAGGCACACCATTTGACATTCAACCACTACACTTAGATACAGGAGAACTCCTATATATGTTTCTAGGTTTTGGTGTACAAACATTAGGAGTGCAGTGTGCTCTAGTAGAGGCCATATCCCTATGATTAGGAATCCTGGTTTTGTCTTGTGTCATTTTCCTAGCATCCTCTAGAAAGTACGCATGAACCATATCATTAGAACCATACGATTCTTTATGACTATTCCTAGAGTAGTTAGGTGCATTCACCTGATGAGGTTTTGCAGCAGCAGATTCTCTAACTTTAGGCAAATAATGAGGAGTGACTGTTTTTGACAAATCATTTTTCTCATCAACTTGGGAGGCAAACCGTGGTCTTGAAATTCTAGGTCGTTCAGACGTAAACGCATTCGGTTGTCTAACAACTAAATGGTTTCTAGATGGTTGTAAAGGCGGTTTCCCCAAGATTGATGCTTTGGCAAACTTAGTATCCACGCTATTTCCTTTTATCTTTCTAAGTTCATTTTTTAATGCCGCATTTGCAAAAACCTTTTCCTGAAGCTGAGCTTTTAAATCAGCATTTTCGACAGACTTTTGATTAATTTGAGAAATTAAAGATTCACTGTTGTCTTTATTCTGAACTTTCGTCTTTTTAATTGAATCAAAAAGTTCTTTGTAAGTCTGTTTCAAATGCTCATTTTCTTTATGTAGTTGCTCATTTGCTGCAAGTAATTTAGCCACACTGTGTTCTAATTCGATGTTAATAGTTTCAATTACATCGATGTTATTTTTAACTTTGGCTTCATTACTTGTTTCCTTCACACTTTTAATTTGTTTCTTCAAGTTGCAAATTAGTGTGGTTCTGGCCAGTAGCTGAGCTTTCAAATCATTAATCACAAAAAATTCACGAAATTCAGGAAATTCCTGATTCTTACATGGTTTGTTACTTTGAAAACTTTCTTCCTTTTGTTGAATTTGTATTTCAAGTGAAATACAATGTTTTTCCAGTTGTAAAAATCGTTTTGAAAGTTCATTGTAAATTTCCTTATCAACCATATCTTTCGTTTTGAGAAGCTCAGTTTTAAGCAAAGCATCCTGGTCAATCTCTCCTCCCCTATGACACATATTTGTTGAAGTAGGAGTGGTATTGCTATCAATAGTTTCCAACAGATGTGTGTCATAACTGGGTTCAGATTGCTCAGTATGCTGTTGTTCATTAGCAAGGATATTATGTAGAGCAGTCAATTGTACCTCAGCAAGTGGCTCTTCGTCATTTACTGGTCCGATATCTGCATCCACAACTTGTGTGGTATAATTCCCTGAACTGCTACTTGTATCCTACTTGTCGGGCTTTGTCCCACTGCTTTCTGTGACAACCAACCCAGCATCAACTGCTTCACGCATATTGACCTTTTCCTCTTGCCTTTGCATCTGAGTTTCAATCTCTGATTTGCTGAATGCATTGTGGTTTTCAGACTCTATCAAACTGCTTTTTGATACAATCAAGTTGTCATCCATTGCTTGAACTGGATTGATCTGAATATCTTGAGACTGCATCTTGACACTTGACTTAATTTGATGCTCATGAAGTATTTCATCATGCAACTGACTTCCATTCTCCTTTAGTGCATTAAGTTCATTTTCTTTCATGCGTAATACACCATATGTATTTACAACTCTATGAATGACCGCTTCAAGTGTATCCAGGTTCTCGAGTAACTCACGTCTGTACGCACTAGATTCACAGCGCGTGAAGTATTCGAAGTCTTGTTGCCAACCTTGATTCAGAAGATCCGTTGCATTTACCCCTTTTGAGGCAAGAAATTCCTTGAACTGTGTTCTGAGTGCTTGAAGACAAGTCTTTGCATTAACCCCATGAAGATTCTCTCTTTCAAGTTGTAGCCTTAACTGATCCAGATTATGAAACATCTTCAATTTGAAAGTCTGATGCTCTTCACCAAAGAATGAGCGAAATGCTGGTTTAAATGCATCAACAGCATAAGGCGAATTAAGGAGATAGAGATCATAAAGATGTGTCTCGAGTTGTTCAAACCATGTCATGCAGATGGAGTGCCTTTGTTTTGCGAGCCGTTGCGTCAGTTGAAGCTCTCTCTCTTTTGAATTAGAATTAGAAGATTCCATTGAAATTCGATGTGTGAAATAAAATTAAGGATCTTAAGTAGATAATGTGATTGATGTTGTGGTTTTAAATGCAATTAACGTTCACGGGATTTTACAAGTCTATGATTAAAACCGATAAAAGATTAACGGGATTTTACAAAATCAATAGAAAACCATGAATGAATAATCGTTTGATGTTAAGGTAGGTTTGTTGTTTGATTAATGCAGTTTAAGTCCTGTTTAGGTTGACGGTTTGTTATTTGGCCCTAAAATATTTGAATTTTGACCAAAACACAAAATTTACCCTATTATCAAAATTTAAATTTTGTGTAAAAATTAGCTAAAAAAAGCTATTGAAAAATTAATTTTTTCTTAATTTTCCCGCCAAAAATAATTTGAATTTTTTAACAAATTTTTTACCCTATTACCAAAATTTAATTTTGGTGTAAAAATGAGCTAAAAAGGCTATAGGAAAAAATAAAATTTTCTTAACTTTTCCCGCCAAAAGTACTCTTTTTTTTTTAATCACAAACCTCTGCCTGTATTATAAAAATCAAACCGCCGTTATGTCTTGACAACTCGCCGGCTAACTCTCTTTAGTAACTCGCCGCTTGTTTTTCCCGTCCAAAATTACTCCATTTTTTTTTTTTTAAATCAAACCGCTGCGTATATGTTTCTATCAAACCGCCGCTTTGAAATCAACCAAACCGTCTCCTATTGATTGAGCAAACCGCTGCCTAACAGGCCAACTCGCGCCAAAGATCTTACTAGCAAACCGCCGTGTTTTGAAGTAACTCGCAGCCGTAGTTTATGTATAACTCGCTGATCAATAAAATAATCACTCGCCGTAGCAAACTCGCTGCCAATAAACTAGCAACTCGCCGTGAGCAACTCGCTGCCTATAATCTTAGAAACTCGCCGTGTGTTTTAGCAACTCGTCGTACCTTTTAAACAAACCGCCGCGAACAAGCAACTCGCCACTATCTTGTGTAAACCGCCCTGAACAAAAAGCACCTCCCACCCAAATTTAAACAAACCGCAGCGAATAGAATTATTAAAAATTAAGCAACTCAACTCGCCTTTGAACTTTTGGCAACCGCGCTTTGACTTTTTCTAAAAATTCGATCTTGTCCCACTTGTCAACTCGCCATGAAGAACAATAATAAAATAAAGCACACCTCCACGAAAACACTTGGACGAATTAAGCAAAAAATCAAGCCATATGACCTTTCTCTAGCCACGAAACTAAGGTACAACATACAATATTAAGATGTTATATACGATTTAACACACCTTAACTCTATATCTTTGTGCATCTCCAATAAGAAAGCAACTCTCCACACGAAGAACACAAAATAAATTCGTAATCTTTAAGGCTATTATAATCGAGTTAGGACTTGTAAATCCGTTGTTATTGGCAACAATACATCTTGTTTAACAGAAGGATGGGGCCCAAAAGAAACACCATGATCAACCAACAAATTAAGCATGACATTCCTTTTGAGCCGTGGGCTTTTCTAAGCCAAAATAAGGACGAATTAGAGCTTATATAACCATAAGAATCAATCACGAATCCACCCCATGGCCGCTGATACCAATTGTAGGTTCCCTAATTCACACAAACATGTATAGATCTAAAGATATCTAGAGAGAGAAAGTTTAGAGAGAGAGAATAAGTTGAGAGAGAAATACGGAAAAACACACTAAAGAGTGTGAGTAAAATGAATAGATCTTACCTCTTCCAATATTGGAAGAGTATTTATATTCTTACAATACAACCGGTATATGTAACCCGTTGCAATACCAAAGTCATACGTTTAGCTATTAAACTACGGGCTAATAGTTGAACAGTAAAAATACATGGGGTGACCGGAGGTTTCTTTTTCTAATTCTAACAACTAATTGTGAATTAGAGCTATAAAAGTGATAAACTTATTGTTTATAATTCGTAAGATTGGTGTTTATCGTTTATTTGCAGTCTTCTCATATGGTTACATTTCTATCATTTTAATTAATTAGTGTAGATTTAATTAGTTATTTTATAAAATGTTAGCTTATTTGATATTTGACATGCGCAGTGAGTAGTTTAACTTGTGGTTGCTAAGTGATTAGTGATTTGAAATTTAAGTGCGGTTTAAAAATGTTTAAAAAAAATAATAGTCAATTTACCGTTATTTACTTTTAATGCAATTTAAATACTTGTCATTTATTTTAAAAAAACATTTTACTTACTTTGATATTAATTTCTTGCATACTTGTTTTCTAAGGATTTTTATTCTTTAAACCATACCCGCACTAAGGAACATTTCACTCACTTACAAGCCATATTTGTCATTTTTATCAATTTAGTATAATCTTTTAGTTTTTATCTTAGAAATAATATTATTTTAATTTTAGTATAAAAAAAAGTTTAAAACCAAACCAAAAACTTGAACGATAATCAAGCTTCAATCAAAACATTCTCGTGAATTTCAATTCATCCTAATCGCCGTGGAAACGACACTCGAAAGATAAACTTTTACTTTTCCTAAAGTAATTTTCTTATCTAACGGGAAATACTATATATTATTACGACACGCGTTTGACGTTTATCAAACACGTATTTCGCAAGAAACAAACACCTCTAATAAATCGCACGATTTACGTATTTTGCACACTTACATAAATCGCACAACCTGCATAAATCGCACAAATACGTATTTCGCAAGCTTCAAACAGAACGTATTTTGCAAGCTTCAAAAAACGTAAAAAGTTTTAAAAATCACCAAAAAACACTCTTTTTGACGTTTTATCTTGATTTTTCTTGTACACCTAAGTATCTTAGGCCTGGATTTTGCTTAAAAACATAAACTTTAAGAGTTTTAAACACAAAAATCTATGATTTGATTTTTTCGAGACGCACAACCCAAAACCACACAAAACACGTGTAAAACAAGATAAAAACGCACACTAACTCACGATATCACCCCATGACGACTGATACCAATTGTAGGATATCAAACATACAATCTAAAATGACTAAATGAGAAGGAAATTCTAGAGAGAGAAAGAGTAGGTTAGAACACTTAGTGAGAGAAAAAAACTTGTATTATGCAATGAACCAACAACCTTCTCCAAGGCATGGAAGGGTATTTAGACCCTTACATGAGTCGGTCAACATAAGGGGCTTCTTATGTTGACCCGGTTAGCTTAACTAGTTTCCAAATAATATACTACGAGCTACTTAACGATATATTGGAAGTGACCGAGACTTTTTTGTATTCCTAACATAAGGTAAACTAAACAATTAATGAATGATACCAAAAACCAAACGCGTATTTAGAGTATAGAAATTACAAGGGTTTCCCTATGGATTGAAGCACGTTGCTTGACCTTCTTGGCTTCTTAGATCTTCCGAAAATCAAACTTGGTGGTTAAAAGCATACAGAGTTTAGGGTTTTGTATGTATAGAGTCTGGAAAAAGGTCGATACGCCATATTGGCCGATGTGGGATACGGCGTATTGGGGTTTCTTGGAGTAGGGACCACGATTATAATATTCCAATACTTGATCTTCGATACAGCGTATATGGTCTTCTAGATACGGCATATTGGTCTTCATATCTTCGTGGTTGCTTGTGAAGTCAAGGCACAAAGTACGCTAATCTTCTTGATGGATTAACACGTATTGAGTAAAACCATTGGTTCTTCTTCGTTTACCAAAGTATTATATACGGCGTATCGTTGATGTGGATACGACATATTCTTCAAAGTCAGGCAATGGTCTTTTAGCTCGTCAAAGTCTTGGATACGGCGTATGTTTCTAGAATGATGCAGCGTATTGGTTGTCAGAATCATAGAACTTTCTTGAACTCTTCGTTTATGCTCTAAAATACGTGCCTTTTATTTAAACTTTACCAATTGCTTCATATTTACTTCAAATAACAAATATAAATGATTAAGTACCAATTCATGCATAAATAATGTAAAAGAGCAATCCTAAAAAAAATATTATGGGATATATGAACGTTATTTGATGTCATCAAATATCCCCCCACTTGAATCCTACTTGTCCTCAAGTAGACTTTAGAAAACTTATGAAAATGTATCACAGACCAAGGTTTAATATTTTTTCTTTAAGCAACTTTTCGTTCAATTACTAGCACACAACCAAACACCTCACGAATAGGAAAAATGAAAACATTCAATCAACTCAACGATCTATGTGGTAACATGTAACTACTTTCCAATTGATCGTCGTTGACGAAGTATCTATCATAAGCTTGCAAGGATAACACCATCTCCACTACTTAAAAGCAAGGATAAACAAGTGTAAAAAAGTAAATGGGATAAAAGGTTAAGGCGTGGATCATATCTTTCCAATCTCTATCGATACCAATATTCCAGAAAAGGTGACAAAACCACGCATACACATCCATAATGATGGAATATACATGTGTGATTGCTCGCTCCTTAACTCGAATAAGCTAAAGAATAGGACTAGTAATCTTTACCAATAGTAGTAAACCAACGAGGCGGACAAAATCACACATGCACATCCATAACGATAGAATAAACACATGTGATTTCTCGTGTAACACCCTCATTTTTACATATAGCAGCGGAAGCTAATCTGGGGTATTACTTCATAGTACAACAGTCATAATCATAGAAAACGACTCAAAAGGGATGTTTTTAAAAGATAACGTTATCATTCATTAAATTAGAGTATTACAAAGGCAAGGATCCCAGAAATCTAGTTACATACCATGTGAATGATAACAACTTTTAGCCGAACTTCAAGTCCATGCACTCCCTGCCATAAGCTTGCTCAATTACCTGAGTTTAAACAAGCTAAAAAGTCAAACACATGGTTGAGTGAAATTTTATAAGGTTTGAAAATGAATAGTTTGAATACAAGTCATCATAATTAATTGTTATAAAAGCTGGTGTTATAGTAATGCATTATAGTGTGATATTGGGTTACGTTGTTATACACCCGTTATTTGTAATAATTGCAACGAATACAATTATCATGGAAAAAATGGTATTGCATTTATAATGTATTATTGCGTCTAAGCTCATGGCACATAAACTGACTGGTGTATATATATACCAAATGATGTGGATATATATATAGTATTAATTTAATTAGAAATAATATATATATATATATATATATATATATATATATAGAGAGAGAGAGAGAGAGAGAGATAATGGCCCTCGGTGTAGGTAATTGTCATATACCTATGAAATTCAAATATAGTGTGCTTGCTTACCTATCCAGCTAACACAAATAGGATTCGTCACTCCCGATAGATCTATCCCGATAGATCTAACACAAACAGTTATCACACATCGCAAGTAGTTAATGTCCCAGGATAATGAAGGACTTTTGGCATATAGTAACTTAGACATTAATTGTAATGGTATATCAGGATAGCATATAGTCTGGAAAACACTTGTATTCATAATTTATAGCATGTATCCCCCTCACGGGTTTATGAAACATTAAAGAGATTAAAAAGGAGGCTATGGAACTTCACCTTAATAGGTAGTGTATTAAATATTCTAAAATGAAAGCCTGACAGACTTTATCACAATCTTAACAGGGAATGTTGATATAGCAAAATGATAGTAAACAGCCACGTCACGCAACCTGAGTAAATATGTCAAGTCTTAGGAAGATTGTACTCTAGAACTTTGGTTCTAAGAGTTTAATATTGTTATGAGTTTGATTAGAAAGTTTGGAATTATTTTATCCAGTGGTGGGAGGGAAGTCAAGTATATGAATCTAAATACCAAATCAATATTCAATCAAAAAACAATCTACTGAAATAACACTAATCAAACCAGATTGGCATTATAATTCAGAAGTCGTTCATTAAAACTGTTGAGGAGCTAGGGCACTTTAAATCGTAAACCCAACAACTCTATCAGAACGTAATACCAAGATGAAACTCCTTAATATGAAGCTCCCTAGTATTGTGATACGATATAGATTTAGAACAAGATAGTTATAACATAATCGGTTTTAAGCGTTTTGCTTGATAACTGGAAATGATAAGCACGTCAAGTGTTAATTAAAGTTATGTTTTGTAAGGTTTTGAATACATTTTTATACTTTTTCAAAATGTTACATTTTAGACCTTTGAGAATGAAAAACGCAAATATAACCCGCGTAGATGTCGTAGTGCACTTTTACAAGTTTGGTCTCTTCTATTTAAAAGATGTACGAAGTAAAACCTTGCACTTTGGGAAGTGACATAAAAATAGACCCCTATAGTATATAAAACTTTGATAAAATGACATTTTTAGTCATTTTAGTTATAAGTTTCAGAAAGTTACGATATATACCCTTGCATAGATAATGTTTACAAAACAAGTCCAAGTTGCAATGCAATCTTATTTAACACCCACCAAAAGCATTTTCATGTTATATGCTTATTTAATATAAAAGATGAAAATATTAAAGATTTAACGTAACGAAAGTTTAAAATAATGATTCGTTAAGCTAGAAATAAAAATGGGTCAAATTAGGGTTTTTAAACGAAAACGCTTAGGTTTTTAATCCAAATTCTTTCAAAAATAAATAAAATTGTTATATTAACATTATATATGATGGATTATAACATCATTTAAGTATTATAACATTAAGTTCATGCATGATCTTAGAGATGTAATATGAATATAGGAGCAGGAATTATGAACATGAACCTGGGTTTGAGCTTCAAAGATCAAAAATGAAGGTTATGGGGGGGGGTCACTTTCGGGTTACGCCTCGGTTTTATTTGCTTTGGGGCTTCAATTCTTCAAGGCTTCTCTTGAATCTTGTTCTTGGATCTTCTTAGAAACTCATTTAGTAGAGATTTGCTACAATGGTGGTGGTTATAAGAAGAGATGTTGGTGCGAGTTTAAATAAAAAATGAGGTGCGAAAAGGGGTTTTTATACCCAAAAGAGACCTTGGAGGCCAAGGTAAAGGGGGTGAGGTGTTAAGGTCTGGTTGTAGCTGTATTAGAGGGTCTAGAGAGGTGAGGTGGTGATCTATAGTGGTAGGATAGATCATGTGGAGGTGGTTTGTGGTGGGAGTGTTAGACACGCGGCGAAGACTTAGGGACAAAGGAAGAGGTGTGGCCTCATTTTTATCCAAGAGATAGTCATAGTAGCTGGGTAAGCTGCTTTAGGAAATAGTGGTGCTTGTCATTGAGGTTCTTAAGTGCAAAGGAAAGTTTAAAATGGGTCAATATGCAAAAACAAGTACAGCAGTCATTTAAGGGCTCGAATATGATTTCTATGCTTGGATTTT
Organism: Tanacetum coccineum; assembly: GCA_026074375.1. Taxonomy (NCBI): domain Eukaryota; kingdom Viridiplantae; phylum Streptophyta; class Magnoliopsida; order Asterales; family Asteraceae; genus Tanacetum; species Tanacetum coccineum. Next base: position 28,225 of record BQNB010022945.1, on the reverse strand, counting down.
TTTAGCACACTTTGTTATAAACGTGGATTAATTTCTAAGACTTGTATCAAGAGTTTGTTAGCAAAATTCATTAGGTATGTACGGTTTTACATATGTAGAAATAGGAATTTAGGTCGCTGGGGTTGGAATTAGGGCATTTTAGGGTTTCTGTTTAAATTATGGGTACAATTGAAATGAAATGATTAAATGATGATAGTATATGATTGGTAATGTTGTAAAATAAGTTATTACAACTTATTTGAGTGTTGGTTGAGGTTTATAATGGATAAAAACGAAGAAACGGGTCACGATTTAGTATTTAGCTCGGGTTAGGAATTTTATTTTTGCCGTAAAAACCAAACCGTAAGGAGTTAGGATGTGTTCTTTATATCGTTGGAAAGCTAATTGAGTCTATTTTATGTTAATGACACTTTCAATGGTCGAATGGTTATGCATTTTGATTAGATTATTAAATAATGACACAAGGTCACTCCCGGTCATATGTTTCTGTAATGTTTTCAATTCCTGGTCAAACTTAGAGTCGGAAAAGGGGCGTTTCAGAAAACACTGAAATCACTCAACTAATCTATGTAGTAACATTTAAGTAATTTGCTCAATTTCTTAATTGTGATGATTATTCTATTAAAAGCTTGGCAAGGATACGCATCTCCACCACTAAAGCTAAGGAGTAACATGTCTAAAAAGGTAAATTGGATTAAGGTTTAAGGGTTTGATCATTCTTTTCAATCTCTATCGATACCAATATTCTAGTAAAGGAGACAAATAGACAAATGCACGCCCAAATCCATGCCGCGACACTTCCCATTATTCAGTCCTTAAGTTAAATTGGCTAAAGAATAGGATCAAGTAATCTTTACCAATAGTAGTAAACCAATAAGGCCGACAAAATCATATATACACATCCAAATCCATGGAATAGACATACATGATTGCTCAGATCCCCATTCGAGTAAAATCAAAGGTTAGGATGAAGAGTGATATAGGATAGGGGATAAATAATCCTTTCCCAACAGTAATACACCAACAAAGGCGACAAATCACACATACACAGTCAAATCTATGAATGAGACACATGTGATTGCTCAATCCATCATTCGAGCAAACCAAAGGTTGGGGAATAGTCATGGGAAATTTGGTGTAAAATAAAACAAAACAAATAGATTAAGTCCAAATAGATAAGGAACAGTGTTGTAAGCGACTTTCCCGGCCATACCCATAAAAAGACATAAATTAAACTAACTCATGCTTCTCATGAAAACAACCTTAGTTGGTGTTCTCGTAACATCCAACTCCCAATCATCCATAATATAATATACAACAATAGTGGCGATATCTACCACTTGATACATGAAAATACATAGTTGGTTTATATTGCGACCAACTAAAAATAATTTACAACAAAACTTTACATCGTTGGTTTATAACACGTACCAATGAATAATCCATCCTTGCAAATAATAAAATCGATTAAGTTTAGACACACCGATTATCTCACAAACCTCTCCTTTTTTCCTCTCTCTTTTTTTCTATTTTTCTGTTTTTTCGATTTTTTTTAAACGTAAACCAATAAACTGGATAAAGGTGTATTTTTCACCACTTTACGAACATGATAAATCTGAATAATTAATATCCGATCATACTAGTGAAAGTAGTAACAATACGAGCACTAAGATAAACTACGTTCACATTCCCAATTGCATTGTGCAATTTCGCGACCTAATCATAGATAGAAAATAGGCACTGCAACAGCAGGAAGTATAATACTTTACACTAAAGCAAATAACAACCGATTAAGGAGTTAATCTAACAGGGTAGGCTAAGGTGTAAAGGTATAACGAAACAAAATTTGGTGTAATATAAGAAAGGAATGGCTTAGCAGGTTTTTCTAGGGGTGTCTTACTCTAAAAATGAGAGTAAACAAAAAGGGTTATACGAGGGTTAACTAACCGATGTGGTTAGTTAATATCACAATATGTATAGGCTTTTGGTGTAATCCTAGAAATTTACCAGTTTAGAAAGGTCACTCCATCTATTAAAAAAAGTGCTTATTATTATGGTCTCGAGTAGTATACCAAGCCAAGTTCTAAAGTTTACTACAGTCACCAGCACACTCATATATTTGTGGAATTTGAGGTAAAAATTAGGAAATGGAATAGGCTAAATCCTAACAACTGGAAATTAGGGTTATGTATAAGGGGTCATGTAACTAATAATTTCACAAAAATATGCTAAAAAATTAAATTTGATATAAATTTGGCATTATATTTGTAAAAATAAGGACAAGTAAGTGTTCTAATTCTCCTCCCCCCACTTGAAATATACAACGCCCTCGTTGTATAAATATAACATGAAAAACAGGAAATTAAATAATTAGAACAAAAAACTCCTCTGAGATTTGCTCGGTATGATCCTCCATGTTGCGTATATGAGCAAGGACGTGTGTTGTGAATGCGTTTGAATACCAGCATGACTACAACACAAATAGAATTCCAGAAAATAAGCATCACCAAATTCATTTAATCATCTAGAAGGTTCTAGTATAAATGCTTAGAAAAATTCCTGTATAAATGGTCAGAAAACAAGTGCAATTCTATCTTCGGATAATCGTCGGTTAGAAAACTAAAAATTGTACAAGAAGTTGATACGCCGTATCATGTTTCAGGATACGCCGTATTGAGATCTGTATTAAAATCCTAAGTATGGGTCAGATGTCGAATACGTTGTATTCATAGTTATGAATACGTCGTATCTAAAAATCTGACAATAAAGTTTTTAAATTGCAGGAAAATAAAATGGATAACGTCTAGATCGGGGTCAATACGTCGTATCCATAGGGTTTGGATACACCATATTGACTACCTAAGAAGATAGACTCGATAACAAATTGAAAATTACATTTCGGGTTGTCTCCTAGTAAACACTTTTGTTTACAGAAAAGTATTTAAGTTAGACTTACTTCCAGCTTCACTTGGTACGTGTCATAGACCATCCTTCGTCTTTCTTTCAGAAAATGTCTTGGTAGACTTGAGATACGTTTTCTTCGGTTCTGACCTAAAAGTTATATTCATATTCCTTGATTGAGACATATTCCTCCGCTGGTCCGAATGAATATTTAACTACCTCGAACTTCTCTGATTTGCATGTTGGTGGTTTCACATAAGGAATTCCAAGTAGCTTGCATCTTCTCTCTTTGGATCTTTCTTCTTCTTCGTTAACATAGTGAGGAGGTTCTTTTCGAATCATGTAGTCTTCTAAATCACCGATGTTATCATCGTCATCACCCATAAGCTCGTGTTCATCAAAATGTTCATTGTTCGTTCCTGTACCATCATTCAGTATTCTAGAAACATCAAGATAAGGGTTATAGTTAGAATTAGCATCGGCTCCTATGTGGTTTGCACGCTTAAAATCCTCCCATTCGCCACTAGGCGAATAATGGGTATTAGCATTATTGCTTGGTTCTTCATCTACCCTTTTTGATCCTTCGAATATGGCCTTACTATTTAAATCGTCGTCTTTTAATTCACCCTCTTCAAGATTCTCATACCATTCATAACTCTTGAAGCAAATCACATCTCCACTCCGAATCACTTCGGGTAAATCTCTACTATTGAAATATTTTTCCTTTTTTCAATTGCAAGTGGGCCACTTAGCATGTCTATTCCTTGAATGCTTCCTATAGAGGTGTTTTGAAGTGAAATATATTAGTATCGATCCTAAAGATTTGAACAATATCATTTTCTTCAATCAAGTTTCCATCTCCAAGGTTAGAAAGCTCATCATCCATTATAACATCTTCATCATCCCCTCTTGTCCAATAAAACCATAATGCATTCTTCTTATACCAATCCATCATCATATAATTACTAAACTTTTAAGCTAACCATGGAACCATGTAGCAATCACACTCTCCTTGACTTCATTACTCGCCATCGTATGATCACCGTATTTTAAATCTAGCCATTGCTCCACAGTTACATCAATCAACCTTACCAATCTCTTATTAACAAAAATCACCGCTTCAACATACATTTTCTCACACTCATCATAACATAATTTCCTTTCATTAACATCAAGGTTCCCATTATCTAAATCATCCATTTGTTGCTCAACACATAGGGAATAAGAAAGCTTAGGAATTTTCACCTCGTAAGTAAACAATCGTCATCCATTCCACTTAATAGGTTGAATTCATTAAAAATCATCCCAAAAGGTGTATTCACAAGTAAACATATCATCATCGATCATGAGTAACCCTAGTGCTTCGAAATCTTCCTTAATTACCTTCATCTTAGCTACTGAAAATATTCAGAAAATTGTTAGTAGAATCAGTTTAAAAAAGGTATATATAAAAAATATTTAAACACCATACCCGAATACTAAAATTTTAAGTCTGCAACTATATCAGATGATCAATATGCCGTATTCAATTAACTGAATATGCCGTATTGATCTGTTGAACAGAATACGCTGTATTGGTTACAAAGGGAGATACGCCGTATTCTACTAGGTGAATACGCCGTATCGGTTATTTGACTAGAACAGAAACAGAAAAGAAAAACAATCCAGAAAAACAAACAAATATGCAAAACTATACAATGCAAATTAATCTACTGACAAAAATAATTAAGATACAGAATTATACAAAATTTTACACTAAACTAAAAATACTAATAAATAATAATTAAAAAAGTCACTCCTCGATAGCGGCGCCAAAAACTTGATGTATCGTTGTGCGTAGATAATATTTATTATCAGGTTTTACTATTTATATTTTGTCGACTTTACCTAAAAACAACACTAACGGGTAGTGTAACCGATCAGTTGTAGGTTCGTTGGTAAGTAGGGTGTCGATCACTAAGAGCGAGTGTTAATACTTAAGTCTACCAGTATTTTATTTATCTAAGTTAGTCCTAATTTATTCTATGTTATACCTAAGTTAAATTTAAACTAACGCAAAAAGAGGGGTTTTCAGCCTGAGAGACTGGCACGAGTTTTGGTTTACCTAGACTGAGATTGGGCAATTAACACATACAAGTTGACAATTGGAAGATAGAGAAGCGGTCAAGCCTAATGTAAGGAAAACGTATTAACCATATTTAATCTAATGAAATGCAGGTTTTAGTTTATAAGTGCATTGATTGTCTTATCTCGATGTTGATATATCATTCCTAGATTTAGGCGGTACTTCTTCCTAAAACCTAGATTTAGAAATTCTGTCACAATTAAACAAATTCGCATAAAGTACTTATGGTTGATTATAATCTATCTTAGGAGACAATAATGGTGATCTTATCAAATCCTATCTCATCGAGACTTTACTAACTTACTGCTTAACGGCTCTTTATATACTAGTTGTCCACTGTCTAGATCTTTACCCAAGGAATTAGAACGTCATTTGTTGATCCTATGTCACCTGCTAGTCCAACTTGTTCACTAAATCAAAGGCAAAGACAGGTGAATATTTGTGATCATATTATTCTAGATATATAAATTACAGATATGGAGAGCTATCCCGACATCCAGCTAATGCTCTATTTGTATTCCTAGATTTAGTTGAATGATAGGTCGCATACTTAAGCACGTAAACGAATATAAATTGATAAGCATAAAACAACATATAACGAATAATATGCAATCAAAATAAATGTAAACCAAACATTAAATTATCATAAACATGGTTATACCTAAAGGTATTAGCCAATAGTCATTGTAACTATACTAATGTCATAGACGAACGATTAAGGTAAACTAGAAAATAATGAACGATACCAAAAACCGAATGCTTATTTAGAGTATAGAAATAACAAGGGTTTCCTATGGATTGAATTGCGTTGCAAGACCTTCTTGGCTTCTCTTTTCTTATAAAAGTCGAACCTGGTGGTTAATGCCTTCTTCTCAGTCTTCGGTATATTTTTTTGCACACTAAAATTCGTATATAGGGTTCAGTATTTATAGGCTCTGGAATTTGGTCGATACGCCGTATTGAAAGAGTTCAATATGGCGTATTGGTGTTTCTTGGTGTGGGCTCTACGATTATTATATTGCAGAATATTCCATGACTTGTAATCTAATACGGCGTATGGATTTCTTCTGGATACGACGTATTAATCTTCTCTTCGTTGATGCTAAGTGATGTTTAGGGCACGGTACGCCGGATCTTCCTTGATGGATATGGCGTATAGGTTGTCAGAACAGTAGTCTTCATGATTTCTTCGTTAAGCTTCAAAATGCGTGGCTTTTGGTTAACTTTCACTCTTTTCTCGATAATGACTGCAAATAACAAATATAAGCAACTAAGTATCAATTCATGCAGAAATAATGTAAAATGAGCAATTTAGCTGGGATAAATGATGCTATAAAATAGATGTTATTTGAGGTCATCAATTACGCCAATAAATATAAATAAGTTTTTATAAAGATTTAGCATTGTACTTTGAGTTTTTAAGTTTTATAAAACAATTAGGCCTAAATATGTCCAAATTAATTATTTGTAAGCCCAATACATGTGGGCTGAAAACATTTTCAGGTTTTATTTAACTTCATGGGCCTATATCTCTTAATCCGTAATTGGTCTCGGTTTGGTTCTTACGCCTACGGAAAGGTAAACGAGTCTACTTTTCCGATATGTGGGTCCGACCACTTCGGTTTGAAAATAGTGAGGTCAAAAGGTCAATATACTAACAAGTACCAAAGTTATGATTTTTACAGTTTACCACAGTCCCGGTAAAATGACCATATCTCCTAAACCGTATGCCCGTTAGGGCCGATTCGACTTAGTAATTTAAAGTTAGACCGTTCTCTAAAAGTTTTCTTTTTACCTCATAGGTGAATTCTATACAAATTTGGAGTTATAATCAATTGAAATTAAGTGTGCAGTTTCCTATAAGTTTTATCTTTTATTTTCTAGAAAATTCATCGGGTATCGATACGATGCGATCCACCCAGGGAAACGGAGCTAAGACAAAGACCTAGGTCACTATATTTTTTCCTAATCACCACAGTCTACCAGTATATCCAGAATTCGACTACAACCTACTGTTTCAAATATGTCCTAATTTCAATGTTACAAATCAACTTTTATCAAGTTTCTAGCTCTAAAATCTTAAGCACAATCAATATTTTTACAAATAAATAATGTATACAAATATAATATAAACTCATAAAATACATCAAGAATGTACAATAATATTAGAGATTATACAACTCTTACAATAGAGGAAAATGAGGATAATAACACAAGAATTACCCAACTACTACCTACTTGATTTCTTCAACCCAATTATAACAACAACCCAAACCAAGAACCCTAGCAATACTTATGATGAAAACCTTAAGGAACTCAACCCCTTAAACCTAATAATATGATGTTTTGATGGTGCTAGAGGTGGAATAAACCCAAGAATAATGACTAGAACATAAGATCCTCAATCTAGCATCAAGAAACTAGTGAAGATCAAAAGATAAATATGGTAGTGGTGTGATGGCAACAAAGGAAGGAGACAAGAGAGAAAGAAGTGAGTTGTGTGGTTTTATTTATAAGAGGGAGAGGTGGAGATGAGTATGAATGTGCATGCATGATGGGAAGGACAAGTGTCTTACATGTGTTTTAGCTAGACACAAGAAGGTGATGACACATTGTTATGTTAGCTAACCACATGGACATGTGTCCATGTGGTTTAGCCGAAGGGGGTACAATATTTAGTTTTTGTTATAGTTTTTGAATAGGTAGGTAGTATTAGGGCTAATGTATAAAAGGTGGTGTATTGCGAGCGTTAAAACGAAAGACGTGAAGAGTAAACACAAAAGCGAAAAATAAAAATGCAACATATAAAATACGTATGTAAAATGATAAAAATGCATAGAGCATGTAGACTAATTTTTAGTCTAGAGTCGGGTTCACGTTTAATATACGTTTTACTACGAACGCGAGATAATTTATTCGATTAACCGAAAAATATTAAAATAAATAATACAGTACGGGGTTAAATAATGACCTAAGAATTACGAATTGTTACAATAAACATGAAAAGTTAAGAAAAAATATGATTAACATAATTACCAAACATAAATCTCTAAGCTTTGGTTTATCACCTACAAACAAACAAAACTACATTACTGATGCGCTAGGTCATGTGCATTCACATACTAAAGCATAAACATATCAAGTATAAAGACGTCAATTCATAAGCTAAAAGACACTTTTTAAAATCCTCAAAACACATCTTAAACCTAATCAAACTATAATCCTCAAATTTTTACCATCCAAATCCTCATAAATCACTATTAACTAGACCATTTTGCTAATACTTAATTAAAAACTAGGATTTTAGTCTGCGCTTCTCTGCGGAGTGCGGGGCTAAAATGTGTTGCGTCAATAGGTATAATATGTAGAATGAGTAAGCTAAGTATCTAGATTATCACACACCATGTACCAAAGTTCAACTTCACTTGAGTAAGTTGATTATTACAGACCATGTTCGAAAGTGCAACTTCACTTGAGTAAGCTAAAGTGAAGTAAAAGTTTTACCATAAACATTTCAAGCTAGGTAAACACAAAAGATGCATCAAAATGTAGCAAGCAATTCAAGCTACATGCTGCTTTTTTGCCGTACTGCCTTATACTAAGTTTCATCATATGACTGATTTACCAAAATGCAGGAAACAGTTCAACCCAGACATTGTTTTCTTGCATATTAAACATTTTAGTCTCCTTTTTTTGGCTTCTAATGATAGGTCTATATGGAGAGACCTTTTTGCTGGTCTTGGGCGTGTTGTTGTCGTGCTTGTTGAACTATCCTTTTATGTTGGCTGTGTCTCAAACATTTGGTGGGGTATAGTTGAGACGATTGTCTCTGCGATGTCTTATATGATGTCATGTGTGGATGTTCCTGTAAGAAATATGTAACACCCCCATTTTTATATATCTCAGTGGAAGGGTCATTTGGGGTGCTACGTCATAATATAACAACTCAAGCATAGAAAACGACTCGAAAAGAGACGTTTTTAAATACATTCATTCGAAATAAAAGTTTACATCATAGGTCCCAAATTGTTTCATAATTCATACAACATTTTTGCAAATCATCTTCGAATGACTTTTATTTAATGGGCCTTCAAAACATTTAGGTTTCCATAAGCGACAACCAAAATCTCCATCGCCGAATTACCTTCAAGGACCTGAGATAAAACATGCTAAAACGTCAACAATAATGTTGAGTGAATCCATAGGGTTTATATATAAAAACCATAAAAATATGTTGGGGTTCCCAACATCTAATCTCCGAACACAAGTATCATTTCTCAAACTTTTCAGGATATAACGATGTGGATCAGACAACGTTATAGGGGGATTATTATAAGCCTCTTGAATCGAACGTTACCATATCAATACAAAATGCCCACTATACACCCTCGCTATGAGTGCATATTATTCTCTATACAACGCATCCGTAGTGTTATTTTCCCGACACGAGACGATAGCTAGTCGTCACGAATTGGAGGTGGCAACCTCCAAATAATACTATTCCATGTATATGCGCATGCCATTACCTGGCAATTAACAATTCATGATTTCCGCGGGTCTTTTATCTAGCGAGTTAATCTAACTTATAATAATCAAGGGTACTAGCATACAATCTCCTTTGTGTTCTATTTTAAAAACAACCATGTTATCTCCCTCGCGGGTTTATAAAACAATTAAATTGTAAAGATGTGAGGCTATGAACTCACTTAGTGATGTCGGACGAGAATATCGATGAATAAAAACTCCGAAAGTAGGCGCGTCAATCAACCAAGACCTATACAAGTCGTAACGAGTCTTAGGTTTCTAGTCGATAAAAATTTAACGATAAATCATAAATTAAATAAGTATATGTATACATGTAGTTTATATGATGATCATGCTCTTGAAATATAATTATTTCACACTTTAAAGTTTTCTAGGTTTTTAACTTGTTTTATTATTAGCCTATTTTTACTCATATTACTCAATTTGTCCAAAAAGCCCAATAGGCCCATTTAGCAAGCCCATTAAGTTATTATGTTCATATTATCACTCAATGATCAGGTCCTAGCCCATTAGTTAGGCCCAAGTGGGTTGGACCTGAAGTCAAGTCCAATAAGTCCTTTTTGGTACATTGGGCTATAAGTAAGTCCATTAAGTGTTTAGGTTGATATTATTAACCCAAGACCAGGTCTTAGCTCATTAATTAAGCCCAAGTGGGTTGGGCTTAAAGCCGATGTCCAATATGTCTAATTTTTCATTACATTGGCCTAGTGGCCAATTAGGCCTTATGGCCCATTCAAGCTTGTAAATGATTCTTATTATAAATTTTTGGGTTCTCGAGGTCGGGACATGTTTATTATCAGTAAGTTAACTTTTAAAAACTCCCAAGAAGTGGGTCCTACCACCTCGGGTTTTAGTTACAAAAATCGCTTTACATAGTATAGTGTTCGGGTAGTAGTAAATTTTGTATACTTTTATGTTTAACGAAAATAGTCGTAATTTATAATCCGTAAATGGTATTAATTTATATATTTTTATATGCTTGGCTTCATCTTTTATGTTCTCTTTACAAATTATAAACTCAATTATTTAGTACATCTTTTAGTCATACATATAAATTGGGTTACTTTTTTACATCAAAGGTCTAGGTTATATTTCGGATCCTGAATCTCACTTTCACCATCTTTTGATGCCCTTACAAACAATAATAAGTGGTTGATCACCATTTGGTACAGAACCTACATGCGTTTTTCTGTCTCATAGTTTTAGCTTTTTTAACCAATCAGTTCGGTAAGTTAGACTTTTTGTGCCATCGTTTAGCAAGGTCTTAAAATCAACTTGTTTTAGTGTTTTGTCCATAACTTACTCAATTTTTACAACTCCAATGAGGGATCCAATTATCTACATGTATCACAAGACATTTTGTCTACAACTTAGAGTTTTCAAGTTCGATTTCAAAGTTACTCAAAATTCCAGAACGTATGTTTAACATCAGCCATAATTTTTAGTGTGTTCTAGCTTGTTTCAATAGTTGATTAAGTCCATTTTTTGATCTAGATCTATGCATGCTTGAACATTTCACCTCTTGATCATCATGATCATAAATTTACATATTTACGGATAATGGAGTACAAAAATACAATAATTAAATGAAACAAGTTGGTTTTACCCACAGTAAATGATGAGTTGAATCAATTGACAAAGAAACAATATAACCCTTTCTACTCACAACCTTTGATACTTCACCATAAATTTTTTTAGGATCACCTTTTTCTTTACCAAAAATATTGATAAAAACTTGATTTACGTCATCCCCAACTTTGTATAAAAACCTTACTTTAAATTCCTCTTTAAATCACCTCATAAATGTAAGGATTACACTTAAGGTCGTATATTCACTAGTGTGCTTAATTCTTTTGTTCTCAAAAATTTTGAAGATATGGTTGTTTGTGTTGTGTTGGTGGCGTCATAAAGGCATATGAGAGGGGAGAGAGCAAATGCAGAATTTTGTTTTAGAAAAGTGAGTTGTAGTGTGTGCATATTGGTCATAAATGAGCCATTTTTTGAGGTAGAGCTAGTATGCCAAGTGTGCAAATTTGGCTGCACAGAACTAAACACAAAGTGGGGACACTCCCCACTTTTTGTTTTGTCATCCCTATTGCATGGTGAGATTAGTGAGGGTGAGTTTATTACTTGCCCCAAAATTTGTAAATACGAGTATTTTCAAAGTCCGATATTTAAAAATGTACGGTTTGTAGTCGTTTTTCTTGAAAAGTAAAAATAGTACGAGATACGAAAAATAAAAACAAATGTAATAAAAATATTTCTATGGCATTTTGAAAATATAACGGCGATTGTTAGTAGGATTCACGGTTCATGCATAAAGTTACTTAAATTACAAGTGTAAGCCCTATTCTTCCCGGTTAGTTGTGTGTTATTTTCCAACATAAAATTGAAAATTATAATTACTTATCGAGGAATAAATAATGAGCCTGCATTGACGGATTGTCTCAATCATTTCCCCCTTAAAATGGATCTTCGTACCCTTGAAGATCAATTCATCTTGTCGCCCGCTTCTTATTAAAATCAAAGAGATGTAGGTATGTCTTCCACATCTGGTCCTCCCGTTCCCAAGTATATTCCGGTCCACGGCTTGAGTTCTTTTAAAAAGTGAATTTTCTTTAGGAAATTTTCTTAATTGCTCTTGTGGTATTATATATTAGTATATATTAGAAAGCGTATCAGTGAATAATTGGCAAAGTCTGTGGGAGCTCATTAATGGTTTGATTGCATTGTTCTGGATTAGAGAAAATCGGAACTTTTGGTGGACAATTATAACCGTAATGAGCACCTTTCCCACAAAACTTGCAAATGCATTATTGACAAAAAAATTCCATCTAATGAATCACCGCACTCGTAACAACAATTTTGGTTAATAAGTGGAGGACCTTGCGAAGAATTTTCACCGGGGTCTTGATTGACAACGAATGGCTTTTGAATAGCATTAACAACGTTGGTATTATCATCGGATGATTCGGAAATATCTTTAAAGTCTTTGGAAGTTTCATTTTCACCACAATATGTAAGCAAATCTTCCTCGACTTTCTTTCGTAAAAGAGCACATCCACGACAATACGGACCATCAACCGGGGTTCCACACTTTGCACAACACGGAGAAGAGTCGGGTTCGGGAACAAGAGTCTTGTTTTCAATACTTCCTATTGAACAACATTCTCTAGTGTAAAAACTTCCACAAGACGAGCATTCTTTAATTAAGAAGAGGGGATTCAAACGATGAGACGCCATAAGAATTAAACAATTTAGAGGGTTAAAGAAAAGAATTAAATGGATAAGAAGAAAAAGAAGATTATTTTTGGTTTTTTCGATTCTTTAAACAACATATTTTATTTACGGACAAAACGAGAGACAATTTAAACCAAATAATCAACTTACTTCACGGTAGCTCTTAAAAATTACTTTTTAAGGTGAGCCGTATTTTGTAAGTGACACAAATGGCAAGTTTTTGAATCTTTTGTTCAATTTGGGAACTTTTCAAGTCCACCGGAACTTATTTATGATAATACCTCAATTGAAGGTATTATTTGTTGGTGTTCGTTTACCAACTTTGTGTATTTTATTTCTTTTTTAAGGATAACTTTTTTTTATAGTTTTGTTTTTTTTTTATATTTTTATATGATAACTATATTAAAAAGAAAAAGAAAATATTTTTTACTTTTTATATTTTATAATTTTTTTTTGATTTTTGAAATATTTAACAAAAATGAAACTTTCGTAAACGAAAGGATCTTCAAACCAAAATCAACAAACGTAAACGATGGAATCTTTAACACAAGTCCCCGGCAACGGCGCCAAAAATTGATTGTGGTAATTTTATATACGCAAAAATATATAATATAATATTCCAAAAGAGCAATTAAGAACTTTCCTAAAGTCTCCCTTAAGAAAAGCTCACTCTAAAAGATATATATAATATATAATACGTGTATTTAACCGGGAAGAATGATCACCCGGGTCGTTTCCCCAACGACTTGTGCAATTGAAACCACCTTCTATCTCGGATTATGATTTGAATGAGAGAAAAGATATTTTTGATTATCTATAACTACTAAATAAAAGCAACAATTTAAAATGAACAATTAAAAGCAATTACACACTTAAAACAATTAACGGGAAACAAATAAAACGCGACAAATAAGCAAATATACTAAAGTTAATCCCTAAAAATGCAAACTAAATCTCTAAACCTAAAATAGGACAAAAGAAAATTTTAAGAAAAAGAAAAATATTTTTTTGATTATTTTTGAATTTTTTATGAATTAAAAACTAATTAAATCTAATTAAATCCTAAAAAATAGCAAATTAAGTCCTAAAAATTGAGAAAAATAATTTTTAAACTTAGAAAAGTCTAAAATAACATAAAAACTCAGAAAACTATTTTTAACTATTTTTAAAATTAAAATCCTATTTTTAAACTTAAAATTAAAAGCTCAAAAATGAAAATTAAAATCTAAAAAAGGGTGAAAATGATTTTTCTTAATGTAAAACTAAAGCTATTTTTTATAAAACTAAAAACTATTTTTTTGTAATTTTTTAAAACTTTTTTCTATTTTTAAAGACTTTTCGAAAATTAAAACTTAAGAAAAATGATTTAAAATAATCTACTAACTAGAAAATTATGAAAAATTCAGGATAAATCATAAATCCTAACAGCTATAAGAGAAAAATAAGAAAAGTCCAAAAAGCTAAACGGATAAGCCCCTAAATAAGCTTAAACAGCTTGAAGTGGCTTATAGGCTTAAGGCCCAAATAAAGGGTAAATATGAAATGTGTACAATAGCTCAACGGATGAGCTATTGTAGCACACTTGGTTAACACGTTGGGTATGTAAGAGTGAGGTCGCGAGTTCGAAACTGGCACACTCGCTTTTTGCTTTTTTTTTACTTTTTACAAAAACTAAAAGCTAGACCTTATAAAACACACAATTCTAAGCACTTTTAATGAAACAAGCTTGAGCTGAATCCTAAAGATAAGCTCTCTAAGAGCTTATGAAAACTCTGACCACAGAAAGTTGGCTTTTGAGCCCAGTTTTGCTAGTTTGAACTTAAAAGCTTGCACAAGCTTAAATACAAGCTCATTTTGAAAACCAAAAGATGCCCTGGACTCCTTATGATATGCTTAAGCTAGAATTAAAAAGCTTGTTGAACTAGAAACACATTAAGCTAACTAAATTTGAAAGGAAAACTAGTAAACTCAGAAAATTGCACAAATAGCTCAAAATTAAAGTAGGCTAATAAGCTCAATAAGCTGAGATAGGGCTTAAGCTTATGAGAACTTAATAACCTAACTACAAGTTATGAATTCCAATTATAAAAACTACTTCTACAAGCTAAGAAACTTAAATTTAAACCTACTCTTCTAATACTAATGTTTTTGGCCTTTTTAAGTTTTTGTGACTTTTTTTTAAACTAAAGGTACCTAAGCAAATGAGTTTGAAAATGAAAATTAAGTCTTAAACTAAATTAAGCTACATACAAACTAAAAGCCTTCTTAATTTCAGTCCTAAAATCCTATAACTATTATCCTAAATTAAGCCAATAAATCAGCAGTAGTAACTATGGTTACTACTGCTGATATAGAATGCAAAGGGGGAAAATAGATCTTGCAGACAACCAAAGTGGTTTATCCTGCACAATACACTCCTATTGAGTGTGAATAAACACCACCTAAGCAACAACCAAGCCTTGGAGACCTTGGATCAAATTCTAGCAAGCAAAGTGAAAGGGAAATTTCCCCTGGTGCACAGCCAACATAATAAGCCATAAAATCTTCATAAGCTTAAACTAACTATTTAATTCTACTTAAAACCTTAAAAATAATCAATATCAAACTAACCAAAGAAAATCCTTCAAGTTTCTTTGACTTTTAGTGGTCAAATAGGCTTAAACCAAACACCCCTTATAGGATTTAACAAATTTTATAAAACATTAGAATCTAAGATCTAATTATCAAAACCTTATTACCAGATCTTAAACAGCTTATATTAAACTTAATAAACATAAATCAACAACTGAATAAGCTAAGTTCTAAGATCTACACTATAAACTACTTATTTTTGGATTTTTAAGCTTTTTATGACAGAAATGAGAACTCTAAGATTTATGATATAATAAGCAAAAACAGATAATAAAACACACTTAATAAGCTAGAATAAAGGTAAATAAGCACTTATAAGCAAACAGTTTAAGCTATTAAACTAATCTACACTATTAAGCAAATATTTAAGCTAAAACTTAAAATTAAAGAAGACTTACAATGAGCCTAGCTAAACAAGGCTTAAAATGCTCTTAGAGCTTATTCAACAGCTCTAGCTTATTTAAAATAAGCCAGTAAAGGGTCCTTGGGAGTCCTTCCACAATTGACTCCCCTTCCATAAGCTCATTTGTCCAAAAAGTAAAGGTAATTAAGTTTAACTAATTTTAAAGCTTAAGTATGATTAAGACTTGGTTTAATAAGCTCAACCTCAAGCTTATAGACTTGAGAGAGCTATTGAAAGCTTATAGAACAGTGACATAAAAATTGTGAGCTTATAAGAACTTATGACTTAAAAACAACTTATTAAAACTTGAAACAAGGATTTCATTGAACTTTAAAATGGATTACAAAGCTTTAAATCTGAAAGTTACAAACTACTTAAGAGAAAATTACATTTAAAAGGAAATTTGCATAAGCTAAAATGTAAATTAAGCTAAAAAAATGAAAAGCTAGACTAAAGGCTACTAACTACTTGTTGTGTGTGTGTGATAGTGAGGGCTATCTATAGCCAGTTGATGAATACTTCTAGTTGCTTGCATCACAAACCGCTCCTTTTAATCACATCCGTACAATTCTTCAATCATTAAAGAATGATTTTGAGCCCTTGATCACTTTTTCATCTCCACAATACAATACGGATTTGCCAAGTTGCAATCCATGATGTGACATATTTGTGCTTGTTATTTGTGAGAGTAAGTAGAGCAAAATCCAATCCATCATCCTTGTGCTTCCTTCGTGGCTTTGCTTGATGGTGAGCTAATGAGAACCTTGAATTTACAACTTTCTCCATGCCATAATGCTTTAGAGTCCTTAAATTGTCCATATTAACCCTTAATTGCAAAAAGCCCTTTGATTTGACCCTAGGTAAATTAGAGACGACGGATGAATAGTAACAATAGTTTTGGCGCCATTTTTTTCTTTTTATAACTGAAAGGGTAAAAAACAGGTGTGAGCTTTGGGCTAATGGCAAATATAGTCCTTGTCTTTGTTTTATGAAGGTGTAGTGTAAAAGGTCTTTTAAAAATGACAACAATGGTCCCTGTGGTTTTATAAAATAGGTAATGAACTAAGGTAATGGGCTTTTGGGCTAGTTATGGATCCGGGTAAGGTTTAAAGGGTAATAAAGGCCCATCTAAGGTTTAAGGGACCATTTGTGTACTTCTTGGAACTTAGGGGACTTAAAATGGTAATTTTAGGTTTTTCTCTTTTTATGGTTGACTTTCTTTGACTGAGGTTTGACCATTTGACTAAAGCTTGACTTTTTCTGGCTTTGGCTTTGAATCTTTGGCTTCTCTTGTGCTCTTCCGTTTTCCGTGTTCGTGTTTGCCCGTTTTTTGACGGTTTTCTTGTGATTTTTGATATATCCGTACTTGCACACACAAAACACAAAAACAAGTATATTTTTGCCATTTTTAGTCAGTTTTGGGCTTAGTTGGGCCTTTTTAGGTATAAACGGATATGTGTATTTTACACTTATCAGATTCCAACATGATTAGGTCTCTTAATCCTCCAAATAATGGTAACCATATTCGTCCTTTAAGACACTTCGTACCATTGGACCTAACTTCAAATGGCTCTCCTTCGCCAAGAAATCCTTTGGCTCCCATATTCCCCTTCTTGCACACTTTAACTTGTGCATTTTAAATTTGTTCGGGTAAATTATTATGCACTATCACAAATAAAGCACGCACTCGAATCGGCTCCTTATCCTTCATGCTCAACGCATCAGTGACAACATTCGCCTTCCCTGAGTGATAACGGATAACACAATCGTAATCACTCAGAGGTTCAATCCACCTACGCTGCCTCATGTTTAGCTCTTTCTGATCCAAAATATATTGTAGGCTTTTGTGATCGGTGAATACCGTACACTTAGTGCCGTACAAATAATGTCTCCATAGTCGAAGAGCAAAAACCACCGCTCCCAATTCCAAGTCATGGGTCGTGTAGTTTTCCTCATTCTTTCTAAGTTGTCTAGAGGCGTACGCAATCACCTTTTCTCGTTGCATCAAAATAGCTCCAAATCCTTTAAGGGATGCATCACAATACACAACAAAGTCTTCGCTTCCTTCGGGTAGTGATAATATTGGCGCACTTTACATTTTCAGCTTCAATGTTTGAAATGCCTCCTTTTCGTCGTTGCCCCACACATACGGCTTATTTTTCTGAGTGAGTTTAGTTAATGGTTTGGATGTTAGAGAAACTCCTTAATAAACCTTCGATAATAACCTGCCAAACCCAAAAATTGTCACACTTCCGTTGGTGTAGCCGGTGCAGCCTAATTTTTAATGGCTTTGATCTTCGCAGGATCAACATGAACTTCACTACTATCAATCACATGGCAAAGGAATTGCACGGAATCAAGCCAAAATCACACTTCAAAAATTTAGCGTATAACTTTTCGCTTCTTAGCAAATTCAAGATAGTCTTCAAATGTTTACCATGTTCTTCTTTATTTTTGGAATAAATCAGAATGTCATTATGTAATTACATTACGAAACACTATATCCAAGATATGGCTTGTCAACGCGATTTCATCAAATCTTTGAATACTGCGGTGCATTAGTCAGTCCAAAAGGCATTACTTGTAACTCATATAGTCCATTAGAGTTCTAATGCCGTGATTGGTAATGTCTTTTCTCGCGGATACGAAGTTGATGTTAAAACCAGACCGTAAATCAATCTTAAATAAACACTTAGGAACCTTGAAAAGTGATCATATAAGTCATAAATACTCGGTAATGGATATCGATTCTTGATCATTTAATGTTAAGTTCTCGGTAATCAATGCATATTCGGAATGATCCATCCTTCTTCTTCATGAACAATACCGGAGCTCCCCACGATGACGAGCTCGGTCGAATAAAACCTTTCTCCAATAACTCTTGTAGTTCCTTGGACAACTCCTTCATTTTAGATGGTGCTAAACGATATGGCGCATGGGCCACAGGTGCAGCACCGAGGATAAGATCAATACGGAACTTAACTTGCCTAGGTGGCGGAAGTCCAGGTAAATCTTCAGGAAATACCTCAGGAAAATCTCGGATAACAGGGACATCTTCTAATCGCTTCTCTTTTGGTTCTTGCTCGGTTACTTGAGCTAAAAATAGCTCACCACCTTTCTCGATATACTTTCGAACTTTAATACAAGAAACGATCTTCAATCGGGAATTATTTCTATCACCTTCGATAACCAACGTCTTACCTTACAAGGGAATCCTAACCTTTTTTTTTCTCACCACATAAAATAGTGGCATCATATCGTGATAACCAATCCATCCCAATAATGATATCAAAACCTCCTAGTTCAATAACCATTAAATCGATTGGAAAAGAACGGTTTAAAAGATTAAGTGTACACCCTTTTCACACATTATTGGTACTTACTACTTCTCCATCGGCCAATTCGACTTCATAGCTAGGAATAACTCATAACCTTTCTCGAATCAAAGGAATCAAGAGACAGAGTTAGCAATAAAAGAGCAAAGTTAACGCGTGATTTACACGGGCGAATTTCGAGTCAAAAGAAAGGCTAATACCATAATGGATATGCATAAACCCCATACTTTCCTAATTCGTTATTCACCTCTAAACGCATCTTGAAATTTTTACCCACGTTACTCAAAGGAGGATTAGTCGAAAAGAAAGGATAGGAACGTCAAAACTTCAAGTCGGGTATCAACAGTCGATAAATAGATAAGTGTCCAAAGAATTTCATGACGAAAGAAAGGAAATAAGAAGTAGATAACAATTGTCAAGTAAGACCGCATCCATAGATGGGTAATTCGATTGGGAAAAGGATAAGGGTACATATGCAGATGTCCCTACTTGTACCACTTGCAAACCATACAAAATCTTGATTTTTCAGAATTACGGTTAAAAATTGATCTTTATTAAAATCTTACGGTGACTACTATTCAACCTTGCATGGCCCCTTCTAAATTATACGTAGGTGCACGACTATGTATAATTCAGGAATAGCAATGCAATGCTCAGTTCGTCAAACTAATGTCATCATATTTAAATGTATAATCATGCTTAATTATAAGATAGAAATCAAAAATGATTTTACAGAACCGTTCATAGTATGAAAGTAATTTAATTTACAAGATGTTTAATAAATAATTTTATGGTGATAGCAACTATTTATAATTCTCAATTAAAATAACTCATAAAATGATGACAATTTAAATTTTCTCAGGTGATATTATATTAACTTATTAAACAATAAGTGGTTTGCATGAGCGTAGTAAAGAGTGGTTCACAAAATGAATGGGTGAAATGATTACAATATGATAGGAAATGAGTTTAGCCAAAATCATCATGAGATCCATGATATCGATGGCGATTGAGAATACGAGGAGAAGAAGTTAGAACACAATTCAAATCATAATGAGTATTCATTCAATGATTGCATCAAACAATAGGAACAGTTAAAAGAAACAAGAAAAGAAAGATAACAACGACACACGTAGAATTTAGAAATCAAAAGATAGTCATTTCATTAATCACAAACGAGTCATAAGTTGTATCGTGACACATTACATGTCACCATCTAATGCTATACAACTCCAAGGACTAGTTCTACTAACTGATATCTCAGTTTAGTTAGTGATTTACAAAAGATACTACAAATGATAAACTAATCTACTAAGAGTCACTAGGTGGTCCACGTGGCTCGGAAGGTCCCTCGGTCCCATCAAAAGAAGATTTCTTCGATTTCTTTCTCGGACGCTCAGTACCTTCATCATCGGATGGTGGCTTAGGAACAGCCCCAATGCGAACCATCTCCATATAAAACCTCTTGTCCCACCCATAAGATGCATGTAATCTCCTCTCCACCATATCACGCTCCATACGAGCCAATTCCAACTTCATCTCAGCCTCAACCAACTTCTTCTTCGAAGTAGCATTCTCCTCGCTCTCTAACACCTTCAACCTCTCTAAAACATCACCCAAAACATGCTCAACGTTTCCCAAATCATGATCAAGTATCTCTCTCTCTTTTTCCCCGATCTTATTCTTTGATTTCAGAAGAGCAATCTCAGTTTGGCATGTTCCCATCTCAGCTTCCGTGACTCTAGATCGTGCACGGGACGCCTATAAATCACGTCTCAATGCCCGAGGTGCCAATCCACCGACATAAGATGAGTCATGAGCAGAAGATGGCTCTCCTGCCTCAAATACACCCCTCGGAAAGTCGCGAACAGCATAAGGCCTTTGGGTAATAGTCCCAAAAGTGTCCTCAGGTGCAACGTCGGCCTCCTTTTCCTCTGACTCAGAATCAGATCATACATAATTAGATGACTCCGCAATAGGTGGCTCTGCATTAGGTGGCTCAGAATTGGATGACACACCTCCAGGTGGCGGGGTTTTGTCATCCTCCACCTCATAAGGAAATATCAACTCAGCATCGTCATCGAGCTCAATCTCAACATCTTCGTCTTCAATATCCTCATTATTAACACCTTCATTTACACCATCATTCTCCTCTAACCAACCAATCATAACACCGGGCTGATGTGGGTCAACATGTGGGGCAGATTGATTCACAAGCCCATTATTCGGTTCTAGTTCTTCTTCCGGGTCTTCTTCCGGATCTTCTTCCGGATTTTCTTCATTATCACCATCATAATTAACTAAATCAACATCGTCCGGAATGTCAACCATTTCGTTGGGATCATGGACATCCACAACTTGGTTCGGATCGGGAATAACTGGGTTTTCTTCGGGAATAGCTTCATTCCGTTTGTTAAGAGGGTTAGGGTTCTTCATGACAATCCGCGTCGTATAAATATCTCGTATTAGTTTAAAATAATCACAAAATCAACACTTATATTCAAAATAAATGAAAATCTCATATTACAACATATATATATATTTCTATATATATATCGATAAATAAATCCTTCTCATTCTTGTCCCGTCGGTAATTCGGAGATTTCTATTGCACCGTTATAGTCAAAGATTTCAAAAATTCTTTCGTTCATTTTTCTTTTTGAAAATCTTTTGTCCTCTATAACTTAAGCTCTGATACCAATCTGTAACACCCCCATTTTTCATATATCAGCGGAAGGGTCACTTGAGGTGCTACGTGTTAATACAATAACTCAAGCATAGAAAACGACTCGAAAAGAGACGTTTTTAAACACATTCATTCGAAATAAAATTTACATCATAGGTCTCAAACTATTCATAATTCATACAACATTTTTGAAATATTCCTTGAATGATTTTAAGGGCCTTCAAAATATATGTTTCATTAATATCTTTACATATCTCCATCACCGAATTACCTTCAAGGACCTGAGATAAAACATGTTAAAAAGTCAACAATAATGTTGAGTGAATCTATAGAGTTTATATATAAAAACCATAAAAATATGTTGGGGTTCCCAACATCTAATCTCCGAACACAAGTATCATTTCTCAAAATTTTCAGGATATAACGATGTGGATCAGACAACGTTATAGGGGGGACTATTATAAGCCTCATGAATCGAACGTTACCATATCATAAAAATGCCCACTATACACCCTCGCTATGAGTGCATATTATTCTCTATACAACGCATCCGTAGTGTCATTTTCCCGACACGAGACGATAGCTAGTCGTCACGGATTGGAGGTGGCAACCTCCAAATAGTACTATTCCATGTATAAGCGTATGCCATTACCTGGCAATTAACAATTCATGATTTCCGCGGGTCTTTTATCTAGCGAGTTAATCTAACTTATAATAATCAAGGCTACTAGCATACAATCTCCCTTGTGTTCTATTTTAAAAACAAGCATGTTATCTCCCTCGCGGGTTTATAAAACAATTAAAGTGTAAAAATGCGAGGCTATGAACTCACTTAGTGATGTCGGACGAGAATATCGATGAATAAAAACTTCGGAAGTAGGCGCGTCAATCAACCGAGACCTATACAAATTGTAACGGGTCTTAGGTTTCTAGTCGATAAAAATTAATGAAAACTCATAAATTAAATAAGTATATGTATACATATACATGTATTTTATATGATGATCATGACCCAATGATTTAATTATTTCACACTTAGGTTTTTCTAGGTTTTTAACTAGTTTCTATTTGCCATTTTTACTCTTATGGTCCAATATATCACAAAAAGCCCAATAGGCCCATAAGTAAGTCCATTAAGTGTTTAGGTTGATATTATTAACCCAAGACCAGGTCTTAGCTCATTAATTAAGCCCAAGTGGGTTGGGCTTAAAGCCAAGTCCAATATGTCTATTTTAATACATTGGGCCTAGTGGCCCAATTAGGCCTTATGGCCCATTCAAGCTTGTAAATGAGTCTTATTATAAGTTTTCGGGTTCTCGAGGTCGGGACATGTTTATTATCAGTAAGTTAACTTTTAAAAACTCCCAAGAAGTGGGTCCTACCACCTCGGGTTTTAGTTACAAAAATCGCTTTACATAGTATAGTGTTCGGGTAGTAGTAAATTTTGTATACTTTTATGTTTACGAAAATAGTCGTAATTTATAAACCGTAAATGGTATAATTTATATATTTATATGCTTGGCTTCATATTTAAGTCCACTTTACAGATTTAAACTCATTTTAGTACATCTTTTAGTCATACATATACATAGGGTTACTTTTATACATAAAGGTCAAGTTACAAATTCGGACTGAAATCTCACTTTCACCATTTTTGATGCCATTTACAAACCATAATGAATTGGTTGATCATCCAATTGATCCAGAACCTACATGATTTTATCTAGGTCTCATAGTTTTAACTTTTTAACCAACTCAGTACGTAAGTATGACTTTTTGTGCCATCTGTATAGCAAGGTCAGAATCCACTAGTTATAGTGGTTTTGACCATACTCACTCATATTTACATTCATGAATCATCCAATTTCCCAATGTACATAAGAGATTTATCCTATGAAACCATGTCATCAAAACATCCTTAAACCAACTGAGTTTTATAGGATACCTACTGTTTGATTACATCTTTTATAATTTTGAAGACTTTCACTTGTATTAGATACTATTTTAGCTATAATTACCTAGATCTATACATAGCTGTCCACTTTTATTACTTATCACCATACATCATACATATACATATACGATTGAAAATCAAAAATGAAATCTAAAACAATAATTGCATAAGATTTTACCACAATAAAAATGAAGATGATGATCTAATGATCAAAAATAATAACAAAGCTTCAATCTTCAAACTTGATCTTCACCTAAAATAATTTTTGACCACTATTTTCTTTACCCAATAGACTTTATAAAAACTTGTATAATCTCAGCCCCAACTTGTGTATAACCTCCTTAAATACTCCTTTAAATCACCACCAAAATGCAAGGATTTCACTAGGTATTCATGTTTACTAGTGTGCTTATTATTTGATCATCAAAATTTTTATGGATTGGTGTTTTTGTGAGCTATATGTGGTGTCAAGGGAGTAAGAGGAAGAGAGAAATGTAGAATTTTGGTTCAAAATATGACTAGTGTGTGAGTTAGATGGTCAAAATTGAGCTTATATAGGTCTAGACTTGAATTGCCAAGTGTTGTAGTGCATGAACTATATTGATCACCAAGGGGACACTTGTCCCTTTAGTTTTGCCACTCTTTGCATGGTGAGATTAGTGGGATAAGTAGTTTACTATTTGTCCCACTAATTGTTAAGGCGGGTATTTTCAAAGTCCAATATTTAAAAAGGTATGTTTTGTAGTTGTTTTTCGTAAAAAGTAAAAATAGTACGAGACACGAAAAATAAAAACAAATGAAACAAAAATATTTCTATGGCATTTTGAAAATATAAACGTCAATGCTTAACGTAGAATTCGCCGGTTCTTCATAATCGTTACTTAAATTACAAGTGTAAGCCCTAATTTCTTCCCGGTTAGCCGTGAGTTCATATCTCAACATAAAAATGAAAACTATAATTAATACTCGAGAATAAAATAACGACCTAAAATTGATGGATTGTCACACCATTCGAGGCACTTTATGGTCAAAAGTGCAAATAACCTATTTGTTGGGCCGAAGTTGGAGATGTTTAACTCACGGGACCGGAAATAACCCATGAAACCACTGAAAAGATAGTGCAAATTCGACAACGCTTGCAAGCTGCAAGAGATCGACAAAGAAGTTACGCCAATGTAAGGCAAAAGCCCTTAGAATTTCAAGTTGGAGATCGAGTTATGTTAAAAGTGTCACCTCGTAAAGGTGTCAATCGATTCGGAAAACGAGGAAAGCTTAATCCCCGGTACATTGGACCATTTAAGATTCTTAAAAGGGTTGGTCCAGTGGCATATAAAATTGAGCTTCCTGAAGGACTTAAAAATATCCACAATACTTTCCACGTTTCTAATCTAAAGAAATGCTTATCTGACGAATCCCTTGTTATTCCAATGAAAGAGCTTCGGCTTGATGACAAACTCAACTTTGTGGAAGAACCAGTGAAGATTTTGGATCGAGAAGTCAAGTAAGATGGAACTCTAAAAGAGAACCAGAATTTACGTGGGAACGCGAAGATGAAATTCGTGCCAAATATCCACATCTATTTTCCAACATCATTTCAAAGTCCAACTAAATCTCGGGACGAGATTTCTTTAAGGTTGGGGGACTATAACAACCCGTAATTTTCATTAATTTAAATATCTATCTATTAAATTAGATGCAATGTAATATCCATCTATTAAATTAGATGCAATGTAATATCCATCTATTAAATTAGATGCAATGTAACATCTATATATACCACCTTTTTACAGGGAAATTTTTTCTTTATCTCATTATGCAACCTAGATTACATAACTAAAGTAAATAAGCTCACGCAACTACCTATGTCAATTCTATCTACGTTTATATCAAGTAAACCTCTTAATATGTCAAGTCAATATTCCAATATCCTCTATACCATGTACGTTATCTATTTAACGTAGTTTTCATTACTAAACAAACATTATACGTTAATGTTTATATCAAAACCCTAATTATATGTAATGTATACATATAAAATGAATGTACAAGCCCTTAAAGCATGTGTACAAGTATCATAGCACAACATTTGAATATCTTTTCCCTAATGAATCAAGTTACAACTTTCTAAAGCTCAATGTACAAGTCAATAAAATAAGAAAGTCAAACTAGGTCATTTTACCTCCTAAATCACTTTGGTTTCTTACCACCACTTCAACACAAGGTACAAGCACTTAATGCATGACTTCTAAACCCTAAACCTAATCCCTAAATACTTCTAAAACCTAATCTAAAACCCTAAACCCTAAACAAAACCCTAAAACCCTAATTTTACTTTAAACCTAAAACTAAACCCTAAGCCTTAAAACTAAGCCCTAAACCTTAATCCTAAACCCTAAATCTTAATCCTAACACTAATCCTAAACCATAATCTATCCTTAATCCTAACCCTAATCTAAATTTTAAAACCCTAAACCCTAACCTGAAATAAAATGAACCCGACACCCTTTTTACTGCATTTTTACCCATTTTAAGCAATCAAGCACCTCAAGCAAGCACCCTAGCACCTCTATGACATCATCACCACATCACCAAGTAGCTTACAAGCACCTCTATCACAACCCTTGTCCACCAAGAAATCCTTGTCACCTCCTTGTCACTTATATGTAATTGAACCCCCCTAAAACCCTTCCACCTTGCATAACTACCTCCATAGCCCACAATACTCACCCTATAGCCCCCGTTAGTCATCACTCTACAGCCCTTGAACTCTATCTCCTTAATTCGCCTTATGCTGTTGATGCATTTAAACCAGCATTTTGCTCATTCTTTGGTGAAGAGCATCAGACTTTCAAATTAAAGATGTTTCATAATCTGGATCAGTTAAGGCTATAACTTGAAAGAGAGAATCTTCATGGGGTTAATGCAAAGACTTGTATTCAAGCACTCAGAACACAGTTCAAGGAATTTCTTGCCTCAAAAGGGGTAAATGCAACGGATCTTTTGAATCAAGGTTGGCAAGAAGACTTCAAAGACTTCACGCGCTGTGAACCTAGTGCGTACAGACGTGAGTTACTCGAGAACCTGGATACACTTGAAGCGGTGTGGCATGAAAGAAAATGAACTTAATGCACTAAAGGAGAATGGAAGTCAGTTGCATGATGAAATACTTCATGAGCATCAAATTAAGTCAAGTGTCAAGATGCAGTCTCAAGATATTCAGATCAATCCAGTTCAAGCAATGGATGACAGCTTGATTGTATCAAAAAGCAGTTTGATAGAGCCTGAAAACAACAATGCATTCAGCAAATCAGAGATTGAAACTCAGATGCAAAGGCAAGAGGAAAAGGTCAATATGCGTGAAGCAGTTGATGCTGGGTTGGTTGTCACAGAAAGCAGTGGGACAAAGCCCGACAAGCAGGATACAAGTAGCAGTTCAGGGAATTATACCACACAAGCTGTGGATGCAGATATCGGACCGGTAAATGACGAAGAGCCATTTGCTGAGGTACAATTGACTGCTCTACATACTATCCTCGCTAATGAACAACAGCATACTGAGCAATCTGAACCCAGTTATGACACACATCTGTTGGAAACTATTGATAGCAATACCACTCCTACTTAAGTCTTTTTACAAACTTCGTTAGGGCATTTACTACATCAGCAAATTCCCTTCTATCTACATTCAGATGTTCTGGAATACTCTGACTCATGATGCAAAGACTAGGGTTTATAGCTTTCAAACTTGATGAAAAGTGGTTTACTCTGAGTGGTGATCTTTTTTCCTGCATGACAACATCGTCCCTAAACCAGACTTAGCTTTGGAATTGGGTAAATCTATCAGCTTAACTGAAGCTAAAGATGCTGTTGCAAGAGAAGTTCATGCTACTCATGCAAGAATTGTGTCTGGACCAGACCTTGAGCCCATGCAAGAAGACTAGACTAACTGAAGCTAAAGATGCTGTTGCAAGAGAAGTTCATGCTACTCATGCAAGAATTGTGTCTGGACCAGACCCTGAGCCCGTGCAAGAAGACCAGACTGGATCAAACTCTGGAAAATTACATGTGTCTTTTGCTGGACCAAACCCTGAGCACATGGATGATGAATTAACTGAAGCTGAAGAAGAAGTTGTTGCAAGAGAAGTTCATGCTACTCATGCAAGAATTGTGTCTGGACCAGACCTTGAGCCCATGCAAGAAGACCAGACGGGATCAAACTCTGGAAAATTACATGATTAGTTTTCAAAGAAAAGGAGAGTGTACGCTTCAGTGCGCTTTATCTTCAAAAGAAGAGAAATCTTCTTGTGTTTGACCATTCTCATGAACAAGCTTCAAAGGAAGACGTATGATATTGGGTCATTCATCAAATGGTTCTGCAGCCGAACAGGAAAGAAGAAGCTCTGCA
>BQNB010022944.1:6922-62387 GCA_026074375.1 Tanacetum coccineum | reverse complement strand
AAAATAGGTAATTAATCATTCCTTTTCAGGTATTTAGCATTTAGAAGGCATTTGGAAGAAATACATGTGACTTAGGCTCATTTGGAGAAGAAATGGACAAGACTACGGACCTACACCAACATCTCTCAAGATTATGTTCTCAGCGGCGGGAGACGGCGTCACCAGTTCTACACGACGCCGTCACAACCCACTTAGTGACGGCGTCATAACCTTTCATGACGGCGTCAGCTCGCATGACCCAACCCAAGATCTAGAATATTCTCTTTCATGACGGCGTCACGATTAAAACGCGACTCCGTCGCAACGATTTATCTATATATACAAATCTGTTTTTAGGGTTTTAGGTGTGTAACTTTAGAGTAAAAGAAAGGGACAAACCCTAGTTCGTTTAGCAACTGTTAGGAATGATTTTAGGGCCTCAAAACCTTATTGTACTTTCTTCAATTCATGTTTTAATCAAGTAAGACTATCTTAATCATTCAATATGTCTTGTTGTGTGATTCTTATTTGTTCTTGCTTTATCTTTAACATTCTTGGCTAAACCTTCTATTGTGTTCATTTATGATTGTACAAAACCTAGAATGTAGATCTTAGTTGTGTTGCTTCTTGTGATGAATATGCATGTTAGGTCTTAGAAAACCAACTTTTGTCTGTATCGCTGTTGATATGTCTAGGAAAACATGATTGTGTAGAAGGGATACCATTGGGTAACAGTCTTCATACTACCTTGCCCCTTTTATGGTTGATCCACTTTTAATATATTTCAATTGCATTTAATATACTCTTGGGGGACGGGTAATAGTCTTCATACTACCTTACTTTGTTTTTTTGCCTCAACGGAATATTAAATAGACGGCAGGTTTGTGTAATTCATTCATGACTTAAGAAATAGTTACATATATCATCACAAGTATGACAAAGCAACAACACTAAGAGAAGCAATCTAGGGAGTAATACATGATTAAATGAACACAATCTTTTATTATATTGTTATCACCAGTAGCTTAGTTTATTATTTAGTTTATTAGCTAAAACCAACCAAACCTCTCAAACATATGATTTATTGCTTTCATAAAATATAAAAACACAAAAATATACTTCTCTCAACCCTTAGAATTCTGTTAGACAGTGATCAAACCTTCCCAACCTATTCCCCTAGAGAACGATAACAACCCCCTAAGTCTTGAAATTACTACACTACAACGATTAGGTATACTACCTAGGGAGTTGTAAAACTTCTTGTAGAAGTCCCTTACGACAACCGCAACAATAAACTGAATGATGCAACGTGAAAAGATCACTTTCCTCTACCTTTTATTGATCAAATACTAGAACGTTTATCAAGAAATGAGTATTATTATTTTCTTGATGGTTTTTCAAGGTTCTTTCAAATTCCTATCGCACCAAAAGATCAAGAAAATACGACCTTTACTTGTCCTTATGGAACTTTTGCCTACAGAAGGATGCCGTTTGGATTATGCAACGCTCCAGCAACCTTTCAAAAATGCATGACAGCAATATTCCATGACATGGTAGAAGATTTTATGGAGGTTTTCATGGACGATTTCTCGGTATTTGGTAATTCTTTTGACCAATATCTAAATAACTTAGATAAAATGCTCGACAGATGTGAAGAAACCAACCTTGTGCTAAATTGGGAAAAATGCCATTTTATGATAAAAGAAGGTACCGTTTTGGGACATAAAATATCTGGGAAGGGAATCAAGGTTGATAAAGATAAAATCGATGTGATTGCCAAATTGCTTTACCCTTCAAATATGAAAGGTGTTAGAAGTTTTCTGGGGCACGCTGGGTTCTATCGCAGGTTCATAAATGACTTTTCTATGATTTCTAAATCAATAACCCATCTTTTAATGAAGGACGCAAATTTGATTTTTCTGAAGATTGTAAAAAAGCATTCAATAAATTAAAAGAAAAATTGACCACCGCGCCTATTATAATATCTCTCGATTGGAACGAACCTTTTGAATTAATGTGCGACGCTAGTGATTTTGCAGTAGGTGTAGTCTTAAGACAAAGAATAGACTGGAAATTCAAACCCATCTATTATGCTAGCAAAACCTTGAACAATGCCCAAGCATATTATACCACTACTAAAAAAGAACTTCTTGTAGTTGTTTTCTCTTTTGATAAATTTCGCCCCTATCTTATTATATCAAAAACTATAGTCTACACTGATCATTCTGCTTTGAAGTATTTATTCAGTAAACAGGATGCCAAACCAAGGCTTATCAGATGGGTCCTGCTTCTATAAGGACTCAATATCAAAATAAAAGATAAAAAAGGAGCAAAAAACTTGGCTGCTGATTACCTGTCGAGACTCAAGAATCTAAATATGGAAGAATTAGCCAAAGATGAAATCACTAATAAATTTCCCGATGAGCATTTGATGATATTAAAGGCCAAGCTTAATGACGAAGAGCCATGGTATGCGGATTACATAACTACATTGTTGGAAAAGTAGTACCTCTAAAGTGGACACTAGAAAGGAGAAAACGGTTCTTCTCTCAAGTAAGGAACTATTTTTGGGATGAACCATTCACATTTAGATTCTGTCCAGACAATATAATGAGAAGATGTGTGGCTAGAAATGAAATCCTTGAAATCTTGGCACACTGCCATTCCGGTCCCACTGGGGACATTACAGTGCCTTAGTTACAGGAAGAAAAGTTTACGAGGCATGATTCTATTGGCCCAGTATCTTTAAAGATGCTAAAGATTATGTAATGAAGTGCGATGCATGTCGAAAGTCGGGAAACATATCATCACGAAACAAAATGCCTCAAAATAATATTCAGGTATGTGAAGTATTTGACGTTTGGGGACTAGATTTTATAGGACTCTTTCCTGACTCCAGGGGTAATAAATACATTCTAGTAGCGGTGGATTACGTGTCTAAATGGGTTGAATCTCAAGCACTCCTCACAATTGATGCTCATATAGTGGTTAGATTTCTAAAAGGGTTGTTTGCCAAATTTGGTGTTCCTAAAGCCTTAATTAGTGATAGGGGAAGATACTTTTGTAACTTTCAGTTGGAAAAAAGCATTGCTAAAATATGGGGTAACTCATAAGATATCAACGGCATATCACCCTCAGACCAATGGACAAACCGAAGTCACCAACAGTGCTATTAAACTTATTTTAGAAAGGTCGGTCGGATATAACCCAAAGGATTGGTCTGAAAAACTTAATGATGCATTGTGGGCATTTAGAACCGCTTACAAAACCCCAACATAATGCACCCCATTTAGAATGGTTTATGGTAAATCTTGTCATATTCCTGTAGAGATTGAACATAAAGCATATTGGGCATTAAAGCAGTGTAATATGGATCTTACGGCTGGTGCAAAGAATCGTTTCATAGAGTTGAATGAATTAATGGAATTACGAGAGGGAGCTTACGAGAATACTCGAATCTAAAAGGAAAGAACCAAGAGATGGCATGATTCTAGGCTTCGCGGAGATAAAAACTTTATAAATGGAGACAAGGTCTTATTATTCAACTCTCGCTTGAAGTTACATCCGGGGAAACTCAAATCAAAATGGTTTGGACCTTTCGTTGTAAAAACCGTGTACCCATATAAAGCCATAGAAATCACCGATAACAATGGGTTAAGCTTTCAAGTCAACGGGCAAAGGTTAAAAAAATACTACGATAGGAGTTTCAATACGGAGGATAACAAGATCATTGAGCTCGATGAATGATGAAGAGGAAAGGAAAAAGTCGAACTTAACGACTAACTGAAACAAAAGTGCTTCCTGAGAGACAACCCGGTCATTTTTTTTAATTGTTTGAATTAATTTTAATTGTTTGTTGCACGAGTCTGTCTTCCCAGACACTTCATACGGCGTATCGAACCCCTCTGGATACGGCGTATGGATGTGTCTGGACGTTCTCAGTTGTAATTTAATTTCCCATACTTTTTTTATAGGAATAATACGGCGTATCCCAGGGTTTGGGATACGGCGTATTGATCCCTGTACAGTAGTGTATTTAATTGTTTTCTTGCATTGTAACCATTGTATAACCGAGATAGGAATTGCACCTTTGTCTTCTAATCTTTTGTGCGGGACCTTGCTATAATGAAACCGACGCTATGGTATACTCTGAAAAAGACGTGTGTTGAACTCGTACGAAGCATTCTGAAGCCTCGTCAACATACTTTTTCTCAAAAGACTCAAATTGGATAATCACCCCGAGCAACATATCAGGGGAGTTCCTCGTTCTAATTTTATTTCCCATTTTTCTTTAATTGTTTTATCTATACAACGAGGACATTGTATAATCTAAGTGGGGGGGATGGAGAATTAGAACGCCTACTTGTCCTTTCTTTTACAAGTAACATGCTAATATGCTTAAATTATGCCAAATTTAATTTTTTTTTCTAGCATAACTTTTGTAAAAATTACTAGTTACATGACCTCGCGCACTATAACCCTTAATGCCAATTTGTGAGAATTAAGCCTATTCCGTTTCCCAACGTTTACTAAAAATTTCACAAAATTATGAGTGTGTCGGTGATGTAGTGGACTTTAGAACTTGGCATGGTTTATCACTCGAGACCACAACGATGAGTACTATGGATTTAGATGGAGAAACATTTTTAACTGGTAAATTTCTAGGAATACATGAAAAAGCCTAAATGTTGTAAAATTAACTAACTATACTGGTTAGTTAAATCCCGTGACACCCTTTGTTTACTCTCACTTTAAGAGTAAGATCCTCTAGAAAAAACTGTTGAGCCATTCCTGTCTTTTTCACACCATATGTTTATTTCGTTACACATTTACACCTTATCCTACCCTGTAGATTAAGCCTACTTAATCAAAGTTTCTAGTTGCTTTTGTGTAAAGTTTTGTATTTCCTATGTCAAAGTGAAATTTTCTATCTCTGTTATGGTCGGGAAATTGCACAATGCAATGGGAAAATAATATAGTAGCTCATAGTATTATTTTGCTACTTTCGCAATTAATGTATTAAGTCCGAATGAGAATGGATTTGAAGGAAAAATTATCCAAAAAATTATGATTGTGAAGACGTGAGATTGCACAGAGGTTTAATGTTATGAAAAAAAAAAATTGGAAAAATGAAAATGCATCAAAAAAGAGAAGGAAAGTTTTATAGTCGTTTCGTAACCTTAAACAAGAAATTCTTAAAGATCGATTTATTCATGGATTAAAAGTCAACGATGTTATAGTTTATTGGTATTAATTGACCGATATCACCACTTTTGAAAAATAAGTAAGATTGGGAATGTAAAAGAAGTCTAACCATTATGGGAAGGCCAACTTAGGTTGTCTTTAGTCATCTCTTTATATCGAGGTGTTTTTGTATATATTTTGAGTCTTTATCTTGGAACGGTCGGGGAAAAAGTTATCTTATTTGTTCAAAGCTTAATCTATTTGTTTTGTGAATTTTATTTAACAACCATTTACTTCCCATTCCTAGCAATTAACCTTCGTTTTTACTCGAACGAGGTTGGATTGAGTCATGCATGTCTATTCCGTCGTTACGGCTATGTATGCGTGATTTAGCCTCCTTGTTGGTTTATGACTTTAGGTGAAAACTGGAAGGTCCCTATCCTATATCATTCTTCATCCTAACCTTTGGTTAAGCTCAAATGAAGATGTGTTCGAACACACATGTCTATTCCGTCGTTACGGCCATGTATGTGTGCTTCAGCTGCCTTGTTGGGGTGGTACTATCGGTGAAAGACTGTTAGAATGATTAACCCTTAGCCTTTCATAAAACCCAGTTTGCCTTTTGACTTGTTTCTCCTTAGCTTTAGTGGTGAAGATGTGTATCCTTGCCAAGCTTATGATACAAAGCTAATCAAGACCGAGTAATTGAGCGTACCACTTAAATGTTACACCCTATATTAGTTGAGTGATCTGACTGATTTCATTTCTATATTTCGTGAGGTGCTTGGTCTTGTACAGGTGATTATATCAAAAGAAGTGCTTAAACGGAAAAATCCTTGACTTCGGTTAGGATACATTTTCAATACAATCTAGAGTCTACTTGAGGACAAGTAGGATTCAAGTAGGGGGATATTTGATGACATCAAATAACGTCACATTTATACCATTATTTATCCTGAATAAGTTACCTATTTTATATAATTATTGCAAGAATGTGTACTTAATTGCTTAAAATTGTTATTTGCAGTAATTGAGGAGTGATTTGTGAAGACATGCTAAAAGGCGCATATTTAGGAGCTAAAACAAAGACATTTGAAGATTACTCATTTCTGACCAATACGCTGTATCCAGGAAAAAAGATACGGCGTATCAGCACTAAGTCTTCACAAGAAAACGCGTATTCACAATTCCCAATATGGCGTATCCACCTTCTGCCATACGCCGTGTCCATGAAGATAACTGTTCAGAGATACTAAGATATTTGTATTTTAAGAATGTATATTATACTGATCTTAAACTTTGTGCGCACTCCAAGGGATACACCCCAATACGCCGTATTGGCTTAGCCCAATACGGCGTATCCAACATTTTTTAGAGCTTATAAATAGAAGACTTAAAAACGAGTTTTCAGTGTGCAAAATCATATTCTTCATACCTTACTCATAAAAGATGATTTTCTAAAGAGAAGAAGAGCAATAAAGGTCAAGCATTGATCACGATTCCATAAAAGACACCGTGTAATCTCCTTACTCTTGTAATCATTTAATTTTTGGTATCTGTTCGGTAAAACGAGTTTAGTTTACCTTTGGTTATTGATCACCTTGATAATAAAATGGTTATGGGCTAATACCCTTGGGTATTATTAGCCATCTTAATGAAGATTCAATGTTTGGTTTTTTTTAAAATCAATTTACTTAATTTATCGATGAAAGTTTAATTATGTTTATCACATGATACTTGTTTTCGTGATTGAATAAAGCGACCAATCATTCCAACTCGGTCTAGTTACCTAACAAGCGAGCTAGTCACTGGGATAGCTCTCCATGTCGTGATTTATATTACTCGACCAATAGGAATCATACATATGTTCTGTCTTTGTCTTTAAATAAGAGCTTAGTTGGACCGCATTGACCCGTTAATGTTTACAACAAGTATGTATTGATAATTGATAAAGAATTTGAATAGTGGAGCTACCAGAATATAGAAATACAGTCAAACAGTAAGTGGGTACAGTCTGATAGGCAAGGGTTTATCAAGATCACCATTGCTAACCCCTAGATAGATTTATAAATTAAACTAAAGATGCTTTAAATGCGGATGCTAATTGTACAGGAATCAACGTGTCTATGTCTTAGGACGATGTCCCGCCTAAGTTTTAAGATAATATGGCCGCTCGAGATAAGAAATCAATGCACAAATAAGGCAACCAGCATTTACATCGATTTAATATGGCTAATACATTTTTCTATTATTTGGCTTGTATCACTCTTTTATCTTCTGATTGTTTTCTTGCATGTTTATTGTGTTTTGAATTGATTATTGTCACCATAAAACCTGTGCCAGTCTCTCAGGCTGAAAACCCCCCATCTAGCGTTAGAAGCGTATATAGCATATGTTTAACAAGTAATTAGAATTAACTTAACTAGAGTAATTAAAATACTGATAGGTTATAAGGTTAACAACCTCACTCTTAGTGTTCGACACCCTACTTACCACGAAACTCCACCCGATCGGGTACACCGCCCGTTAAACTGTTGTTTTAGGATAAGCCGGCTAAATATAAATGTAAAACTTGGTAATCATTAAATTGACCCTACACGACAACACATCAAGTCGCATCTTTTCTTAGTTTAAATCATAGATTTGTAAAATCTCGTGAATGTTAATTGCATTAATTAAACCACAATCTCAATCACTTCATAATACTTAAAGATCCGATATCCATTCACAACTACATCAACATGTCAAATACCAATAACAATTTGCAAACTCAAACATTAAATGCTCTTTACAATGCCATCATGGAAGCAGGTGGTAAAGACCGTCCACCAATGTTAGCACTTGGTAATTACATTCAGTGGAAATCCATAATCAAGAGATACATCAACATCAAACCTAACAATGAACTCATCCACTATTGTCTCCAGAATCTACCCTACAAATTCAAATGGACTGAGAAGACTGTTCCAGTTGCAGAAGGTAGTTCTGAAACAACTACAGAATGGTACATGGAGAACTACAAGAATGTTCCACAAGACATAAGGGATCAAATAAATGCTGAAGCTGAAGCTGTTTAGATAATTCTCACAGGGATAGATAATGATATCTACTCCACAGTTGATGCTTGTCCAAATGCATGTGAAATGTGGAAAGCTATTGAAAGGTTGAAACATGGTGAATCAATCAATGTTCAAGATCTTGAAACCAATTTATATTAGGAGTTTGGAAAATTCACATCACGGGATGGTGAATCACTTAAATCGTATTACTCAAGGTTCTATAAGATGTTGAATGAGCTTTTCAGAAATCAGTGTGATGTTACAAATCATCAAGTGAATGTTCAGTTCTCACTTCAATTACAACCAGAATGGCAAATGTTTGTGACACTAGTTAAGCAGAGTCAAGAGCTGAAGACTGTCTCCTATCATAAACTTTATGACATCATGAAGCAACACCAGAATGAATTTAACAAGATAAGAGCTGAAAGACTAGCACGTACTGCTAATCCACTTGCACTTGTTAGTCAACAACAACTAGTTAACCATCCTTAAAACCATCTTAATCACTACACTCAAAATTCCTCAACTAGATCACAACAAGCTGCTACCAGAAGCAAAGGTAATGCAATTGTCAACTCTCCACCACCCACTTATGATCAAAAACCTATTATGGTTGCTGAAGATGATAAAATGTCAAAGGAAAAGGAGATTGACAAACCCGTGGCTTTAATTTCTCTATCATTCAATAAAATCTACAAACCTACCAACAACAACCTCAGATTTTCATCAAACACAAGTATAGCACATCAGGATAATACTCCAAGAATCAACAGAAGAACTAGGTATGATAATTAGAGGGCTGTTAATGTTGCTGGGGCTAGGGAGAATGTAGGTACACAAGTAGTGTAGCAGTCTGGGATTCAGTGTTATAGTTGTAAGGGATATGGACATGTAGCAAGGGAATGTTAGAAACTGAAACGGGCAAAGGATGCAGCTTATCATAAGGAGAAGATGCTGTTGTGTAAGCAAAAGGAAGCTGGATTTTAGTTAAATGCAGAGCAAGCTGATTAAAGGGATGACACTGATGACGGACCTGATAATCAGGAACTGGAAGCACATTATATGTACATGGCACAGATTCAAGAGGTTACTCTAGATGCTGCTGATAATTCTGGGCCCATCTTTGATACTGAACCGTTGCAAAAGTTACAAAATGATGATGATAACTATAATGTGTTTGCCAATGACTGAGAACATCTTGAGCAACCTAAATCTGTTAATGACACGTATCTGGAGGAACAAGGTGATACTAACATCACTATTGATTCATTGGATATGAGTACTAACGGAGAAATGGTTGACCATGATGATGATGATCTTGTCAAAGAACGTGATTTGTTTCCTTCTTTAATTGATAAACTAAAATGTGAAATTGATGACAGCAAGAATAGTAATAAGCTTTTGGAATCATCAAACAAGACTTTAGTTGATAAATTAAAAGGTGAAATTGAGGATTTCAAAACAAAAAATAAAAGTTTAGAACATCAAATAACCATTTCAAAGAAGCAAATAATGAACTGTCAAAGACCAATCAATTAATGTTTAAAGACCTTAAAAAGTTCCAAGCTGAACTTGATAGATATCATGATGTGAATTATACGTCAAAGGTGGAAATTGATTGTGAAAAAGCTAAAGGAGATTTAATGTCTTACAAAATGGAATCTCAAAGTCACTTAATGAACATACTCGAAAGATAAAAGATTTAAATCATACAATTTCATATATGAAAAAAGAGCTTTTTGCACATCAAAAAACCATCTCTATAATATCACAAGAAAAAGAGGCTCGGACTAAGTTTCACAAAACTCGTGAAGACAAAGAACTTGAAAAAATTATTGCTTTGGAAAATAAAATAAAAGCTTTGGATGATATTGTTTACAAAACCGGTCAATCTGTTCAAATGATGAACATGCTTAATCGTAATTGTAAAATGAGTT
Organism: Tanacetum coccineum; assembly: GCA_026074375.1. NCBI lineage: Eukaryota > Viridiplantae > Streptophyta > Magnoliopsida > Asterales > Asteraceae > Tanacetum > Tanacetum coccineum. Next base: position 52,228 of record BQNB010022944.1, on the reverse strand, counting down.
TTGTAAAACCTGAGTTTCTCAAGAAAGCTCAAAGAGCGAATCCTCGTTTGTATGATATAGGTTGCTATAATGATAATCTTGCTTTAATGTTAGCTCTTAAATCTGAAGAAATGATTCGTCTTACCCAAGAAAGTCGATCAAAATTAAGTGATTTAATCAGACCTTTTGATTATAACAAGTTGAATAATCTTTATGATTTGTTCGTTCCATAGCGTAAAAAGTCGCTTGAACAAAGATATTTTTCAAAAAGGTCAAAAATGAGTCATGTACTTACTAAGAATGAAAATTCAAAAGAGTCTTTTAATAAGCACACAACTTTGTTGGAGAGACGGATGGATGAATCTATTCCATAGGATCAAAAGTGTAAAAGCTCTAAAGAACTTTTCAATCAATTAAAAGTATGTTGACAATACATTTTTGATGGAGTGGCACGGTGTCATGAAGTACAAACAATCACTAAAAGGACATATTTGGTCATATACATCCATTCATTCAAAATACAATCGAAGGAAATTTTAGTCCCCAAATTCAAAGAATCAATGTTGATTTATAAAAATTTCACTTGTGTTTGAAAGAGGAAATGGTTGCTGATTTAAGATACTTTAATTCTCTTAAAAATGAAGTGGACTCTCTTAAATCTCAACTGGAAACTCAAAAAACACAATTTTTGAATGAAATCTATCGACTTTCTAGGGAATATTATTATGCTGATCACATGAATGCAATACTTGGTGTGTATACTACTCTCGATGAATTCACTGATTTACAATGTGATTAAGTGGACCAAGTTGTCAAATGTGAACGTCTTGAAAAAAGAGCTTTCAAAGGAGTAAACGAATGTCAAAGAGTTTTGAAAGCACTTCCAACAACATGCGATTAATATGAACTTGCTTTAAGGCGGCAATGTCAAGAACAAAAAAAAATAACAAAGCTTTTCAAAGAAAATCAGTCATACGTATTTCTAAAAGAACGATAAAGCTAGCATTTTGAGAATTGAAGAGCTGAAAGCATCAACTTCATGACAAAAACATTGCATTATGTGAATTGAAGAAACTTTATGAAAAGTTAAAAGGAAAATCTGTGGAAACTAAGTTTGAAAAACCATCGGTTATTCGCTAACCAAATGCTTTTAAAAGTCAAAGACAATCGGTTTTAGGTAAACCGGCTACTTTTTCAGATTCTCTTGTAAAGGCATATTTTTCAATGTGGGCTGGCCCAAAATAGGGCAGCCCGTTACTGTAGCAGCAGTCAAAACGACTGCGTTTTTTACGCCTAATGTGTATATTTATAATTATAATGTAGAGCATGTAATTTTTTTTTTTTTGAACGGTGAACATTTCATTAATAATCAAAAGATTACAAAAACATAAGATAGTAGATCACACAGGCCTAATCATACAAACAGAGAAACATTCAAAACTTGTTAGCCTCAATTTATTGAGTCGAACAAGGAAGTTCGGTCACTCTACGATGGAGCTTCGGTCTTTAATTAGTTAATGTTGTAATAGGATAATATCGGGAATCGGGCTCGATAGATAATCTAATATTGTATATGTTTTGGGTTTAATCCCAAGCAAAACCCGAGCCCGGGTCCTAGTTAAATATCCCGCGCGTCACTTTTAAGTGTCGGGGTATATAAACTCTTTTCTATTTAGAAAAGAGTAAGTTGTTCAAAATATCTAAATAATATCTTTTCTCTTTTCTCTCTAACCTCTCTCTAGAACAACTCTTTCTTTCTCATTTCTAGTTCCGATTTCGTGATCGATTGTATGAAGTGAAGTGTTAACGGGATCCTACAATTGGCATCAGAGCTACGTGTGGATTCGTGGTTGATTCGTGTGGTTCAACAAGATCAAATTCGTGGGTCAAAAAGAAGTCAATAGAAAAAAATCAAACCCGAATTTTTGTGCTTAGATGTGTGAATGTTTATGTTATTAAGCAAGATCTAGGCATAAGGTAGCTAATTGTGCAAGAGAAATCAAGTTAAAAGGTCAAAAAGGGTGATTATAAGGCGATTTTTGGTGAAAAAATCGTATTTTTCTAGGTTGCGTTTTGACAAACTGGAAAAGTTCTTGTTGCGTTTTGACTTTTTCTTGTTGCGTTTTGATTTCTTCATGTTGCGTTTTGATTTTTTTCATGTTGCGTTTTGATTTTTTTCTTGTTGCGTTTTGATCTTGGTTGCGTTTTGGTTCATTGCGTTTTGATTGCAGGTTGCGTTTTGAAGAAATTTCATTGCGTTTTGACCAAATTTCATTGCGTTTTGACCAAATTTCATTGCGTTTTGACCAAAATTCATTGCGTTTTGACCAAAATTCATTGCGTTTTGACCAAAATTCATTGCGTTTTGACCAAAATTCATTGCGTTTTGACCAAATTTCATTGCGTTTTGACCAAATTTCATTGCGTTTTGACCATTGCGTTTTGACCATTGCGTTTTGACCATTGCGTTTTGACCGTTGCGTTTTGCTTAAATTTCATTGCGTTTTGACCAAATCTCAACCACTGCGTTTTGATAAAGTTCATTGCGTTTTGATTCAAAAGTCACTGCGTTTTGGTTAAAGATAGCATTGCGTTTTGTCTAGAAATCTTGTGTGAAGAAAAGGGTTTCAGTAAAACAGCCATAACTTTTGATCCGTAAGTCCGTTTCAGGCCCGTGACCTCTCAAATCGAAGAGAAAAACGAGACGGATCACGCTATAACCAATTTCCATCCTTTAGTTGGTTACGGGTTTTTCGAGGCCCAAAACCCTCGTTTACTATGAGTTATTGACATTTTTCATTTTTTTGGAATTTGTGTTGGACTTTAATTCGGACTAAAAGGACAATTACTCAACACAACAACAGGCACATTAATTTCACAAACTGGTGACGGAGAGAGATTTGGGTCACTATTGATCACACTTAACAATTCCTCAAGGTAAACAGTATCTCCCTCAGAATCATAGATGCCGTCAACACCCGGTGGTATTGAATCATCGTGTTCAAGAAATGCATCGATCTCTTCCATTAGAAAATCACTTCCTCCGAAGGGAGTGAAAGATGGAGAGCGAGAATCGATCATAAGGTCCGAAGTGGAAGTGGGATTGCCACTTTCAGAAATTTCAAGTACTTCTTGAACATATTCTTTCAGAAAAGGGGGGGGGGGGGGGGGGGGGGGGGGGGGGGGGGGGGGGGGGGGTACAAGCAATGTCAATAACATCGACTCGGTTAACCGATTCAATGATATTATAGGAGAAAGTCTTAGTATCACCAACTTTGAAGGTCACGGATTGGTCATTATGTCTAAGGGTCATTTGTTCACCGTGAACATCTATCAAGGTACGATTGCCAGTTTCTCAGAAAGGTCCTTCCTAGAATTAATGGAACCCTGAGGTATCGGCATGTAAGTCAACGACCACAAAATCGCAGGAAAGAAGACGTTTCCCAACTTTCAGAAAACATCCTCGGGGTGATGCCGTTGGAGTAAAAATCGTTCGGTGTCGGCAAGTTCAGTATCGATTGGGTTTTGGTCCAAAGCTGGAGATTTATTTTCTTTCCAAACGGAGAGAGGCATTATGTTGATGGCTTGCACACCGAGATCGGCCAAGGCCAAGCATTCATTCATCTCTGGAAAATCATACGGTATAAGAAATCTACCAGGGTCTCCAAGTTTTTCAGGGAAACTTTTTTAGGATAACCGCCGAGCAATTGTCATTCACCGGTGTCTTGGTCAACTCAAGTATCTTATCTTTGTCATTGAGGAGCTTTCTACAACATTATGCAAATTTGGGATGTGTAGGAGAGCGTATTCGCTGAAAACTTAGCTCGAAATGGAGATTCTGAAAATATCCATAAATCTTGAAGCTAGAGATCGTCTTTTTTCATGGAGCTTCTCTTTTGTTGGTCCCCTGAAGATAAGGCAAGGTTGGGTTTAGTCTTTGAGGCTACATCGGGCTCACCAATTTGTCATTAGTTTGGACCACCGGAGGTTGGATGTTTTTGGTGCTTGGTTGCACCGTATCCTTTGTCACCTCGGGTTCATTTTCCATCTCTTTAGGAGGAGAAGAAATTTGAGGTCCATTATAGGAAACACCGCTTCGGGTAGTGATTGCTTTCACATCACCTTTCGGGTTAGCAATGGTGTTGCTTGGAAGAGAACCCGAGCCCGAAGTAGAAGCGGTATTACTATTCACGAATTTGGTGATCAGGTCCGTTATATTTGCCATTTGATTTTGCATATTTTGCATAACCGCGTCATTAGCTTTGACGTAGTTATCAAAATCAGACTTAGACACACCTGGTGCTGGAGGAGCTGGAGCGGGAGCTTGGTAAGGTGGAGCTTGAAAAGTCGGGGGTTGATTAATCTGGGGTTGGTAAATTTGTCCTTGATTGAAATTATTACCCTGATTTTGGTTAAAATTGTTCCCCCGATTTTGGTTGAAATTGATCCCCCGATTTTGGTTGTTTTGATGGTTTTGCACAGGAGGAAAACCGGGAGGTCTGGTTTGGTTTGCAACCATCTGAGGTCGGTAACTGGCACTTCCTTGATTGAAGTTTGCTGCGGCGGCTTGAGAGATGTATTCTTGAATATTATCACGATAATTGTTGCCATCGGTGGCGGGACAATTACGGTAAGAATGAGCTCCACCGCAAGTTACACAACTTTGCTCGTAGCCGCTTTTTACGGAGCGGGAGCTGAAGGTTGGTTCTGGTTTTTCTTATCAAGAAGTAATGCTTTCACCATATCCTTTGATTCACAATGTCGGATGAAATTTCGGGGGTAGAAGTGCTCGTACTCACTTTGGAAACAACAGCTTTACTTCGTGAGTGACGAACTTTGGACTTGCTTTCAATGATGCATAAGCAATCACGGGGCCTTTTGTCCAAAAAATTTCTACCTGCTGCTGAATTTAATGAATCTTGGTCATTTGTATTCAAAGCATTATAGAACGTATCAAGTTGGTGTAATTCAGAAAAACCACGATGAGGACATGCTCAAAGGAGATCCCTGAATCGATCCCAGGCCTCACTGAAAGACTCATCAAAACGTTGTTGGAAATTTGTAATCTCATTACGAAGATTAGTCGTTTTGGAGGGAGGGAAAAATTCATTGATAAATTTTAAAACAAGATCATCCCAATTAAGAATTGATCGAGGGGGTTCTTTTTCGAGCCAAATCCGGGCGGCCCCCTCGAGAGAAAACGAAAAAAGCATAAGCTTAATCGACGTGTTCAGAACGTTTGGGAATCTCATGGTAGAAGTGATCTTGTTGAAGTACCGGATATGAGCATGAGGATCTTCTTTGTCATGTCCGGAAAATTGCTTGTTTTGTACGAGAGTGAGCAAACTATGTTTAAGCTTAAAGTTGTCTGTGGTGATTACAAGGACAACAATTGCATCCTCATAACCCTCGGTGGGTGCTTGAAGCAATTCCGCCATAGTACGATTATCGGCCATCATAACTACGAGAGATTCTTGATCTTTGATGAGGTCTTCAAGATCAAGTGATTCAACAACAATCGGTGGGATTTGTTGTTGTTGTTGTTGTTGGTTACGGCTTTGAGAACGAGTGCGCATGCATTAAATAAAAAGAAAATTTACACTAATTTTTTTTTGGTTTTTCAATGATTTATTCACAATTTATTTTAACGGACAACGAGATAGGACAACTTCAACCATTAATCAAACTTACTTCATGGTAGCTCTCCGAATGAAAAATGCACAAGCGAGCGGAGGAGTAGGAAAGCGCGAAGCTATTAAAATCCTTTCTCCTTTCGGGTCGTAGTTCCTTGGAACAACCCTCCTTATACCCACCTTATAGTTTGTTAATCAAATCGAGGTGAGCCGTACGTTGTAAGAGACACAAATGGCAAGTTTTTAAATCTTTTGTTTGGGAACTTATTGATGGATAATACTTCAATGGAAAGTATTATATGTTGGTGTTCTTTTACCAACTTGGTGAATTTATTTATTACTTCTTTTTATGGACAATTTTTTTTGGTTTTATATGATAATTATACTAATAAAAGAAAATGAAAAATATTTTTTGTATTTTTTATATTTTTATAAAAATAGAATAAATATTCACAAATTTAAACACAAATTGTCAAACGTTACGATAATCGTTTTACAGCCTCCCCGGCAACGGCGCCAAAATTTGATTCGTCAATAATATATATAAAATATATAAGCAAACAATCAACCAAATACCCTTAGCCAAGGATTGGTTAAGAATTCACAAAATAAAATATAGATGTAACCGGAAGTTTGATTTCCCGGGTCGTTATGTCCCAACGAGGTGTGCAATGGAAAATCGAATGACGGATTGATAATTGATGTTTGAATATGACAAGGTTATGTTTGGTTTTTCTGATTCTATAATTAAAATGCAAAAACGATTAAAGAAAACCTAAAAACGAAAGCTAAAATGATTTAAAACTAAAACGGGTACGAAAAACGAGGGTCAAAAACCTAAATTACACAATTTTAACCCTAAAGTGAATTTTTTACTTTAAATGGGTTCTAAGTGACAAAAAACAAAGTTTAAAAAAAATTAGATCGAAAACGGAGTTGGTTAAGACTAAAAACGAGTCAAAACAAAAACGGGATCGAATCCCGTTCTTTAAAAAGTGAAACTTTGCAAAAATGACCCTACATATGTAAATTTATTTTTCCTAGAAAATATACAATAAAAGAAAATTTTTAAAAAAAGATTTTTATTTTTTTGGTTATTATTTTATTTTTTATGATTTTTTTTTGTTTTTAACGAAAATAAATTATAAAAAATACTAAATGTTTATAAAAAATTCTGAAAAAATTACAAAAATTAGTTGAAGTTGTAAAGATTCTATGAAAAATGGAATGGGACAAACAGCTTATTGTAATAAGCTATTAAAAAAAACAAACAGGCTTATGGCTTATATGGCTGAAAAGTGGTTAAATATTAAACCACTTGAGTCTTTAGCGAAAAAGACCCAAGGGCGCAGCGGTAGTGTGTGTGGTGTGTAAGAGGGTAGAGGGTGTTGAGGTCCAGGGTTCGAGCCCTGCTCCCTTGGACTTCCACCTTCCCCTTTTTATTTTTATTTTTGAAAACTTTTTTAACAAACTTATTAAGGACGTGAAAATAAGCAATTTTTACAACTATGACTTTTTATGAAAGCTTATAAATAAGCTGTAAAAAGCACTTAAAACAGACAGAATGGCTTATTAAGCCAAAGGCTTAAAGGACTTTATCTTTTTGGCTTTTAAAAGAGCAAATAAGCAAACTAAAAAGGAGAATAAGCTAAATTATAATTATCTAATCCTAATAAGCAAATACAGAATACAGATGAAATTAAGCTAAATTGAAAGAAAAATAAGCTAAGGAAAGCTTAATGAGCTTCTGATGCAAAAGCAGACAAGGGGGCAACTTTGGGCTTATAAATAAGCCTAAGAATGGAACCTTATGTACCTATAAGCTAGAAAAAGGAAAAGAGGACATAAAAAGCTACAAGAAAAAGCTATCTATAATTTTTTTGAAACAAAAATAAGCTATGAAAAAGCTGTTTGAAAACAGCAGTATTAACTTTTAAGTTAATACTGCCAGAACTGACTTATCTTTTTTTTTTTGATTTTTAGACAAATTAAGCAAAGCAAAAGGGAAAATAAGCATTCACAGACACATAAGCATACATGATAAGCACATAAGAATAAAAAGCACAAATTTAAAACCACCAAATAAGCCAGAAATTGGCTCTTTGAAAGCTCAGCACCAGGGGACTTTTGAGGCTTTTGACAAATTCAAATTAAGCTCAAATAAGCTGAAATTCCTAAAAAACTATCAAACCTAACTTAATATACCTAATGCATCAAGAATTAAGCAAATTCACTAAGCCATAAGCTCAAATAAGCCAAATGAGCTTTTGAGCTTAAGGCTGTTTGAGAAACAGCCTTTGGACCACTTTTCAAGCTTAAAAATAAGCAAGCAATTGGATTCTTATGGCTTAGTGGGCCATAATAAAAGGCTGTTGCATAAAGCATCAATTTTTCAATTAATCAAAAGGGAGTTTGAAAACTCTGGATAAGCAGAATAAGCTTTTGAAAAGCTAAAAAATCCTTTTTAAAAATGTCGGGCTGATTTTACCTAACTGTTAAAACTAACAAATGCAATATATATACTCTATTCTAATGTATCATTTTAACAATAAAACTTGACATAAAAACAGGCCCTATAAGCTATTTAAAACAATTTAATCAAACATAAGCTCATTCTAAAACACCAAAGTACTCCAGATTTTGAAAAATTGCTAAATTTACACTGGACTTTTTAGATTTAAACTTATAAATAGCTAGTTAAAACCACTTAATTAGACTAGATTAAGCTAGGTGGAAACTGACTAAAATGTCCACAAACCATGCTCCATATACCCATTTTGACCCATTTTTGGTCTTATCCCAATCACCCTTAAAGCTGAAAATGGCTTTTTTAAGCTTCATTTAGGATGATTTAAGCTAAGGGTCTCAAAACAGTACATAAACAGAACAAGAAGCATAAATAAGCTTATTTAAATCAGCAATAAGCACAAATAAGCTGAAATAAGCTAATGCAAGTAATAAGCTAAAAATGAAGAAAGAAGAGGAAGGCCTTAAAGACACCTTAGTTCGTAAACAAGGGCAAATAAGCTCTTAAGAGCTTTGTCTACAAGCTCCAGCTTATCAAAGATAAGCTAGTAGTGTCCATAAGCCCATCCATTTCTGGCTTATCATCCAAAATAAGCTGTGGTGATTTTAGAGTGGATTTTTTTTGATTTTTTTTCTTTACTACTTAACTTTTTTAAGTTACGTTATTGAAATCAATTATAATTAAGCTTAATTAAGAGCTTTTAAACACATTTTAACATTAGTTAACAACTTAAGAACTTGAAATTTAAAACTTGGATTTTAACATAAAAAACTTAAAACTTCATTATTGCTTAAAAAGATTACAAGGCTGAAAGAAAAGCTACAATAAGCTGATAAAAGACTAAATTAAGTGAAAATTACTTAATTAAAATTACAATAGAAACTAGGATGCCCTATTCGGCTACAAATGGCTTGTATTTATACTACTTTCTTCATAGATTGGTTCTTTCAATTGTGTTTCTTTTGTGAGAGGCTCCAAGAGTGTTTTAGTTGTGTGAGAGCAAAGCCAAAGCTAATCCCAGCCATCCATCTTCTTTGTAAGTCATCACAGCCATTGAAGTTAGCTTTGAAAGGAGTGGGATTGCCAACATGGCAATTATAAATGTGAAGGGTGATAGTGGAGGTGAGGGGGGAGGTTTACCCTTTGTGTTGTTTGGGTTGCAGGGTAAAAAGGGAGAAGAGAACCCGTGATTGGTTCTTGGGTTTTGTTGGGCGGGAAAAATGGTTTTGGGTAACAGGGATGAAAGTTTGGGGAAGATGCAAGTATGGCCCCTCAAAGTTATAAGTGATCTTGCAAACTTGGTCCTTGTGGTGTTGAAACTTTTGAGGGTTGGCAAGTTAGCCCCCTCAGAGTTATATCTTGTATTGCAAAACCAGTCCCTTGTGGTGTTGAAACTTTTAGGACTAGGCAGAAACAGCCCCTCAACCATATAAGAGTTATTTCATGCATGGTCCTTGTGATGTATAACTTTAAGGGCTTGGCAGATTTAGCCCTTGAAGTTATTTATGTCATATTTGCACTTTGAGTCCTTGAACCTTTTATCCTTGATTTACAACTTTGGGATTTGGCAATTTTGGTCCCTCAAGTTTGTATTCTTCTGATTCAGCTTCTCGGGGTTGACTTTGACTTTGTCGGGGTTGACTTTTCTGTTGACTTTTTGACTTTGACTGACTTTGGCTTCGATTTGACTTTGTCTTTTCACACTTTTCCATCCCGTGCTCGGTTTTGTTTGTTTTTGGCTTTCTTTTTGTCCTTTTCTTGAATATCCGTTTCCTGCACAATACAAATGCAAAACATACAAATATAATGTATTTTTGGTACGTTTTTAGTCATTTAAGTCCGTTTTTGATAGAAAATGGTATGTGTAATTAAGCACATACCATTTATCTTTTAAAATTTCAGGACTTGGTCAGCAGGGTGTCCTAACCTATTGTTCCAAAGACACTTAGATACAACACAAGTCTTAATATTACTATTAATATGTTTCTTACCCTGGTCCATGAAGTATAGACCACCAATCATACTACCAGTCCCCACCAGGGACTTTTAAATTGAGTCCTGAATAAAACAATTCCTATCATTAAAGATAAGACTCACTTTATTAGCACTAGCAAGTTTATGCATAGACAACAAACTAACATGATAACCAGGGACAACCAACACATCATGTATGATTCATGTTTTAGTTAGTTTAAAACTTCTAATTTGATTAACTTTTGCAACAGTCCCATCGGGATGTGTGATGACATCAAATAACGTCATATTATTGGCATCATTTATCCCATCTATATTTCTTATTTTATATTATTTTATGTAATATTTGATACTTAATTTCTTATCTTTATGAATTTCAGTTATTATCGAGCAATTGGCAAAAGATGGAGAACAAAACGTGTTTTGGAGCATAATTGAAGAAGTTCGAGAAAGTCTACTAAATCTGAAGAATACGATGTATCATTCTAGACAAATACTCCGTATCCCAAGACTTAGACGAATTCAAGACTATTTCCTGACTTTGAAGAATACACCGTATTCACATCAGCAGATACGCCGTATATGAAACTTTAGTCAACAATCAAGACAAACGCATTTTACTCTAAATACACCGTATCCAAAGACCTCAATACGCCGTATTGAGTGGCGGTCAGAGATTATTCCAGAATATTATATTCATGGATCCCACGTCAAATACTCTTAATACGTCGTATTGGACCACTCCAATACGGCGTATCGACCTAATTTCAGAGCCTATATAAAGAAAACCCCGTTCGGTTTTCAATATGCAATAAAAGCTTTTAACCACCAAGTACGATTCTCAAATGATTTTAGAAGCCAAAAAGGTCCAGCATGTGCATTAATTCAATAGGAAAACTCTTGTAATCATTACACTCCGCTATACGTGTTCGGTTAGTAAAATGTTTGCTTTATTTTAATCTTTCGTCTATGATACTGTGTATTGTTACAATGACTATGGGATAATACCTATAGGTATTAGCCAAGTTTATGATAATTTGATAATTTGATTTGTTTATGTTGATTGTTTACTTTTTCGTTGCATGTTAATTATGTTTATCACTTCATACCCGTTTATCGCTTGATTATATTTTCATATATCATTCAACTGGATATATGATTACAAATAAAGCGTTGCAACTTAATCATTATTTGGGCGAAGATTAGATTCTGGGATAGATATTGCATACAGTTTATATATATATCTGGATCAAATAGGATTACAAATAAAGTCCTGGTTCTACCTTTTGGTTAAGTGAATGGTAGACTAAGGTATTGTAACCTTTTCCAATATACCAGACATAGAATGTTCTATTTAATCCTTTGGTTTATTAACTTTTGCTATTCTGTCGAATCAGTTACCATGCTAACAGTAGTCAATCTATAATTTATTTATTTAATAGTTCATTTATTTGCGTGAATTATTTCTTTTTAAACGTATACATCTATATCCAATCACTTACCGGGAGATTTATCCCGCATTCAGCTTAAAATGTCAAACAACGCATCCCAACACGTCAAATTAATGTCCATACTAAATTCAAAACACTTTAACTGTAAAATTATTTCTTTTGATATTTTAAGACTACTAAACTTATTTACAACACTTACTCTAAATACGTGAACTTTCGGTATTATGTTTACTAACGAACTAAGCACAACACAAGTCCCACAAGAGATAAAAATCAAATAGGATACCTCTCTTTGGATGCTTATGTTACCGGACCCCCTTGGAGACAATGTAGCAAGAATATTGGAGTCCTTAGTCTTTATTAATTTGTCTACATCTTCATTTCAAAAACACACACTACAACACCTAAAACATACATCAACAAAAAATCTCCCTTCTCTTTTCTTTCTTGGTTTGGACGAGCACCCAACAACACCAAAAACTATTCATTTTCATCTTATTTCAAGAACATGGAAGCTTAAATACACTCGGGTTTGATTCTAGTGATTGGTTGGGTAAATAAACAACGTTTAGGTTGTTTGGTTAAGTTTTAATCTCCTTCTAAAACCCTCTTTTCTAAGTCACTATTTCTTAATAATCTTTATACTTTTGTAAATCTCATGATGCATAGACACTAGTTGTACACTTATTTTTATAAAATTAAAAGCTAAAAAGTTATAAAAATGTAAAAAGGATGGCGTTTGGTTCGTATGAAAAATAAAAGAAAATAGAGAAAGTATCATTATAATATTATGGTTGTGTTGGTGAAATAAAACTTTTAGTTATATACGATTATAGCTTATTCAGCTTAATAATAAGTACACGAGTGCTTATTATTGCTTATCTTGGTATCGACAATAAAAGGAAACAAAAGAAAAGTTGTTTTGGTCATTTAAAACTTTTGTTCTATTTTTATAGCTTATTTTTGTGGCTTTTTTTTGAAACTAAAAAGACCTCGTATCTTAATAGCTTATTTATAAGCTATTCGTATCTTATTTGGGCTTATAAGGTTTCAGCTCAGGAAAGGGACAAATAAGTCGTGGCTTATTTGTACTTTTTGTGGTTACGGCTTATTTTGTGGCTTATGATTCTAGCTTATTTTGATACTAAAAGTGCTTATTCGCTTATTATATAGCTTATTGATTTTATTTTGGGCTTATTATATTTTCGAAAGTGTTTGTTTGGGCTTAAGCTAGCCAACGACCCAACTAAGGCCCAATAAGCTCCGACTTATTTTTAGGGTTTTTCGTTCGGCTTATTTTCAACTTATTTCGTAGTGCTTATTTTAGTCGAAAAATATAGGTTTAAGAGTTTGGATAGCTAGTTGTGGTCATTAGGCCGGAAACCCAAAATGAGCCCATTAAGCTCGCGGCTTATGGCTTATTTGGCAACATGGCTTATTTTGTTGACTTACTACTTTCGCTTATTTGACTTTGGTATTTTTGACATATTTATATTATTATATTTTTCGTTTATTTGGGCTAACTAGTAAACTCGTATTGGGCCAATTATGGGCTAAAAGCTAAACTCGCGATTTTTGGACTAACATTGGGCCTTATGACCCAATAACTAAAAAACAAGTAAACTAAAACATACTCCGTATAAAACGGATTTTGATCGATTTAGTTGAATTATACTCATATAAGTTTAGGATGGTTAAAATAGTCGTTTGGAAATGTATTTTGATAAAACGTAGCATAAACGTGGATTTTGGCATTTTGTCGAAAAATGATTTATTGAGAAAAAGTGTTTAGGAATAAGGTCTACGACCTTGGAAAATGTTTATAAAGGAACAAGTCATGCCGAAAATTTATAAAAATATTATACTTAGAAATATTTTTCCAAAGACTTACTTTCTTAAAAACCCGACAAAAGACGAAATAATAATATATTATTATTTTAATAATCGACTAAAAGACGAAAAATATATTTTAAAATTTTATAAATTATAAAACCCCTACTATTTATTTTATATATTTAAAACGTGTCAATACTTATAATTTAAACACTTAATTTAGTTAACTCGGGGTTACCGAGTAAATTGCCGAAACATATTTTGAATTGCTTATCGTCTATTTATTTACTTTTTATTTGCTATGCTTGCTTATTTTCTTTAATTAATATGAGTACATAATATATCTAATATATACTTTGATGTATTTTTTTGAGTCAAACTTGTTAACCATCACACAACCAATAATACTAAGACAATGATACAAAAACATTTTTAAAACTCATATGCATCAACTTTAAGTATACCTTATAGATACATTTCTGTGTCGGACATTAATTGTTAGGTCATGACTGGGTGGCATTGCACGTTGTTGTTTGATCATCTTTTGTCAGCTACTATTCATCTCTTTTTAAGGTGAGGAGCCCCACTTTTAAACTATTTTCCTTGGGGAAAAATGATACTCAAATCTTTTCAAACTGTTTTACTTTTGTGCTAAACTGTTTCTACGCTTTTGGACAATGCTATGCGCCTATAATTGCGTATGTGAATGCTTCTGTATATGTTCATGCATGTTATTTGTACTTCTCATAATACTACATAGCCGACTGTGTAGCTCCAGCTGGTAGGTGATAGGTTCGGAAAACTATAAGCGTTTGGGCCACTATTAAATTGTTGATTGAGTGACTTGTTAGGATGCGATATGAATTTTTATACTGCTGTTGGAACTCTATTTATACTGCTTGCACTCCGCTATTGTATTGTACTATTGTCCAACTTAAATTCTGGCATATCAACTGGGTTTATACTCTAAACCTACAAGCTCACCAACTTTATGTTGACCTTCTCAAGTATCATTTTTAGGTGAAGCGAATGCTCAGTGAAGTCAAGTTTTAGAAGGCCTTTAGCAGACCTAGGAGTATCCATTGAGGATCTTTCTTTGACATACTGCATTTAAGATGTTTCATTTATGGTTATGTAATCGGATCTCTTTAGACATGTATTACTCCGAGGTTAGGAGTTGCTTTGTAATTCTTTTGACTATGTGTTTTGATTCGACTAGTCACGTCACAAGTATCCATTTGTTGTTGGAGGACGTCGTAGTACTTTTTATTTGGTATGTATTTAGTTTTCTCTATATTGACACCATGTGTTATGACAATCAATCCCTCCGTCACGCCTCGTGTTTCCGCCTTAGACGGGGTGTGAAAGATTGGTATGAGAGCCAATGGTTATAGAGAATTAGGTGGTTTGGCCTAGACTATAACCTAGGAACCTTCATATAGCTTGCATAATAGGAACTACGTGTGCGGTTTCCACTTATACTTGTTTTTGCGCGTAATTATCGTCTTAGATAAGTTAATCACTAGACTATGTGAGCCTGATACTGAGTGTAACTGGGAAAGGATGCATATGTATAAATATGGTGGCCAACGTAATTATAGATGTATCACGGCCTACGAGTGCTTATGTCATCCTGCTCACTCAATTCAGTATTGACAACTTAGGTCGCGATTCGATCAATAGTATATTAGGGTCGTCTATATGCGGAATTCCCCTCCTACCAAGTGTTTACCTATACCTTCCCTCGTATAGATAATGCCTCTAACGATGACAACACGCAATGTTGGCTGACGAACTGCTGTACCACGAGGTGGAAGGACGGGTGGCAAATTGGTAGAGGAGGTGGAAGAATTGGCGACCAAGGTGGCCAAGGAAACAAAATGAACGGTGGTGTTGACGAAGTCCCTGACTTTTTCACTATCATTGCTCAGTAATTGCAAGACCTACTTCCTACTATCATCGCCCAAGTAGGTGATCACATCGGCAATCAAGGGATCAACAGAAGTCGAAATGACAAATTCGCTGACGATAGTATCCATGAGGATGTTAGGAACATTAACGTGGGCAACGGTCGAAATGGGTGTTCGTATAAGGAGTTTGTGGCATGCCAGCCGAAGGAATTTGATGGTAAGGGTGGCGCGGTAGCTTACACCTGCTGGGTCGAGAAAATGGAAGCAGTACAAGATATCAATGGATGTGGAGACAACTAGAAGGTCAAATATGCTGCTGGCTCGCTAATCGGTATGGCACTGACATGGTGGAACTCCCAGATCTAGACTAGAGGTAGGAAAGCCGCAATTGGCATGACCTGGGAATATTTTAAGGCATTGATAAAAGAAGAATATTGCCCAAGCAACGAGATGCAAAAGTTAGAAACAAAATTCTGAAGTCACGCTATGGTAGGAGCTGGTCATGCAGCGTACACTGACCGATTCCATGAGCTTACTAGGCTAGTCCCTCACTTGGTTACCCCTGAGACCAAAAGGATAGAAAGGTACATCTATGGCCTTGCTCTATCGATCTGTGGGATGGTGGTAACAGCTGAGCCACCTACAATCCAGAATGCCATTCTAAAAGCTAGGGTGTTAACCGATAAGGCAGTTAGGAATGGATCTTTGAAGAAGAGTGGTGAGAAAAGAGGAAATGGCAGAGAGCCGAGTAAGGAAGGGAATGTTAAGGGTGATAATAAGAGAGCTAGGACTGGGAAAGTGTTTGCCACAATAACTAACCCGGTTAGGAAGGAGTACACGGGTTCGACACCTAAATGTACAAACTGCAATTTCAACCATTACCCTGAGACGCCTTTTCGTGTGTGCATGAACTGCAATCGCTTAAGGCACTTTTCCAAGGATTACAGGGAGGGGCCCAAGATGGTAAACCTACTAAATGCTAAAAACCCGACAATAGCTCGTGGGGTGTGTTATGAGTATGGTGGTACTGATCACTATAAGTTAGCATGCCTTAGGTTGAGCCAAGCACCAGGACATGGATGAAATCTTCCAAATCAAGCTTTGGCTATTAAGAGAGGTCAGGGTTGTGTAAACAATGGAAATCTGACACGTGGAAGGGCATTCGTGATGGGAGCAGAGGAAGCTCTCAAAGACCCGAACATTGTAACGAGTATGTTCTCATTAAACAACCACTATGCTACAATGATATATGATTCTGGTGCCGATTATAGCTTTGTTTCTACTACCTTTATGCCTCTGTTAGATATAAAGCCAAGTAGTCTAGGTTTTAATTTTGAAATTGAAATAGCCAGCGGACAACTAGTAGAGATCAATAAGGTTATACATGGTTGTAAGCTAGAAATAGAGGGGCATAGCTTTGACATACACCTAATACCGTTCGGACATAGAAGCTTTGATGTAATTATAGGGATGGACTGGTTGTCCAGTTATAGGGCCAAAATTGTCTGCCATGAGAGGGTAGTTCAAATTCCACTACCACATGGTGAGATGCTTAGCGTTTACAGGGAACGGCCAGAAGAGAAGGTGAAGCGTCTCATGAGTGCGAAAGTAGAGGAGCCGAAACTGGAAGACATCGCCATCGTTCGAAACTTCTTTGAGGTATATCCTAATGTTAGGAATTGAAGGCTTCTGAAGTTACTACTGTTAGTTGGAAGTTAATACTGTTGGTTCAAGTTTGTGCTATTGTTGAAGTTTAAAGATAATAGTCTAAGTTATTAGTACTGCTAGCTATAATAGTTAGTGCTGCTAGTACATTGTTAGTACTGCCAGTATAGTTAGTACTATTAGTTAATACTTAGTGTTGTTAGTCTTGTATAGTTAGTACTGCTATTATGATATGCATGAGTTAAATTAGGAATAGATATATATTATCATTATACGCGTTTTGTAAGCCCATTAGGGTTTCCTTGGTGTATAAAAGGAACCCTAAGGCATAGATCAAGATACATCAGTCTTATACATCAGTCTTTCATAGTTTTTCATAGCTTCAAGGTTGTAAACCCTAACACTGTCAAAGAGTTTTTTATTCTTCTTAGTGATATAAACTAGATTCTGCATTGTTTATATCATACACTCAAAGTTTCAATCTTAGTGCCTTTGGATTTAATCAAGGATACTAAACCTTACACCAAGCTAAGGAGTTAAAGATCTATTCATTGGGATCAACAAGTGGTATCAGAGCTTGTTGTGAAGCTTTGAATAAGAAGAAACCAACAACATATACTTGTTGTGATGCTTTGAATAAGAAGAAACCAACAACACATACTAGATCTAATTCTCAGTGATAAGATGGAGGTGGGAACTACTTCTACAACTCTGACTGCAAGACTCCCTATCCTCAACCCAGGGGAATATGATCTCTGGTTAATAAGGATAGAACAATACTTTCTCATGACTGATTACTCCCTCTGGGAAGTAATTTTGAATGGTAACAAAGTGCTGAAGAGAACTGTTGGAGAAACTAAGAAGGAATATAAACCTACTACTATAGAAGAAAAGCAGACAGAAGGAATTGAGATTGAAAGCTAGAGGAAACTCTGTAGATTGGACTTCTAATAAGGATCAACTGAAAGTTTTCATTATACAAATATGCAAAACTACTCATGGAAGCCATAAAGAAGAGGTATGGAGGAAATAAGGAATCCAAGAAAGTTCAGAGAACTCTACTCAAGCAACAATATGAGAACTTTTTAGGATCAAGTTCAGAAACAATGGATCAAATGTTTGACAGGTTGCAAAAACTTAGTTAGTCAGTTGGAGATCCAAGGTGAAGTTATTAATAGAAAGACATAAATTAAAAAACTATTGAGAAGTCTTCATCTGGATTGGAAGACTCACGCTTGAATCTGGAGAAAAAAAAGGACGATGGAGGGATTGTAGTTGAGAAAACAATGGAAGACTGGTTGCACAAGGCATACCCAGAGAAGGATTGATTATTATGAGGTTTTTTCGCTCTGTTGTAGGATAGAAGCAATTAGATTATTTTTGGCTAGCATTCATTTTGGGGTTTATTGTGTTACCAAATGGTGTAAAGAGTGCCTTCTTATATGGTACTATTAAAGAGGAGGTTTATGTGTGTGAACCTCCTGGTTTTGAAGATCTATAGTTTCCTGACAAAATGCATACGGTAGAAAAAGCTTTATATGGCCTACATCAAACTCCTAGAACCTGGTATGAGACCTTGTCTACATCTTAATTAAATGGATTTAGAAGAGGCATCTATAGTTAAGACTTTATTCATCAGAAGGACAATGGTGATATCTTGTTAGTACTGGGGTATGTGGATGTATTCATCCTTTGGGTCCACAAAGAAGGTTCGTTATGTGATGAGGTTTTGAGGTTTTTGATGCACCAAGAGATTCCAGTGAGTTCTATGGGGGAATCACTTTCTTCTTAGGGTTACTAAGTACAACAGTAAGAGGATGGAATACTTAATTAGCCAAGACCAAATATGGGCTGACTTTTTGAAGAAGTTTTGATTTGCCACTGTGAAGACAGCGCAAGCATCCTGGGCATCAACAAGGCTTGCTCCAGAATGAAGAAGTGATTGTGTGGTATGTTCATTTATAAGATCAATGATTGGCATCAAGATGTACTTAATAGCTTCTAGGCAGACTTATGTTTGCTGTTTGTACTTGTGCAAGGTTCCAAGTTACTCCTAAAATGTCACATCTTCATGCTATGAAAAGGATCTTTAGATACTTGAAAGGTCAACCTAAATTGGGCCTTTGGTATCCTAGGGATTCCCATTAGATCTTGAGCTTTTTCTGATAGTGATTATGCTAGAGCTAGCCCTTGACAGAAATCCACAAAGGAGGTTGTCAATTTCTTAGCAAGAGGTGATCATTATTGGCAATGTAAGAAGCAGACTATAGTTGCAAATTCTACTACTAAAGCAGAGTATGTTGCTATTACTAACTGCTGTGGACAGGTGTTATGGATCCAAAATCAGATGCTTGACTATGGATTCAATTTCATGAACACCAAGATTTACATTGATAATGAAAGCACCATTTGTATTGTGAAGAATACATTGTTTCACTCTAAAACCAAGCACATAGAGATTAGGCACCATTTCATCAGAGATAGTTATAAGAAGAAAGTTGATTCAAGTGATTAAGATTCACATAGACCACAATGTTGCAGATATTCTCACAAAGGCTTTTGATGTTTAGCAGTTTAACTTTCTAATTTACTAGCATTGGATTACTTAATCTCCTGAAGTATGTTTGAGGGGAGGTTAATGAGTTTGATAGATAACAGTTCTTAACTTTTATTCATGGGTTATGCATAAATATAGATCCTCATGAATTCTCACATGTCTATCTAGTCTTTTCTAGTGTGCTTGTGATGAATAGAGGCATGTTGTTGTATAATTATTGAAGACAGAGTTAATACTGTTAGATATCTCTTAGTACTGCTGGACTTAGTTTATACTGTTGGATGAAACTTTGTACAAAAGTTGATGCTGCTAGGTTTAGTTAGTGCTGCTTACACAGGTTTAGTAATGAGATTGATGATTAGTATTGGGTTTCTACTGGTAACTATTTTGTTTATACTATGCAAAAGTTAGTACTGCTGGGCAAAAGTTAGTACTGCTGAGCCAAATTTAGTACTGCTTGTTACCGTTAATACTGTTCGGGGCATAACAGATTTTCATTAATTAATTATAACCGTTGAGATATTTCCGCCAACAACTTCGCTTATAGGGGTCTATATTTGGATAATTCTTGATCTTTCTTTCTTTTATAAGTTTTACTTCAAGATAAAGATTCAACTTTATTCAGTCGGTCCAATCACACCCTTAAGCTCTCTTTATAATATCTCAATTAACTTTGCCAAACCCTCATACTCTCATCAACGAACTTAAACCCAGAACCCTTCTCATAAATCAATCACTATATGGCGGATTTGAAGTTTGTCGATCAACATAATATGGTTGCTTGTTTGGAAAAGACAGAGGAGAACGCTGAGTTTCATCAGATAGTGGACTTCCTCTCTACATGTTCGATCAATTATGCTCTCACTGTAAGTCCCACTATCTATGCTTCTTACATTGAACAGTTTTGGAATACTGCCACTTCCAAAACAGTCAATTCAGTGAAGCAAATACATGCTATTGTTGATGGCAAGGCTGTGGTCATATCAGAATCATCAGTGAGAAGTGATCTTCTCTTTAATGATGAGGATGGTATTGCTTGCCTAACAAATGATGAAATTTTTGAAAACCTTGCATTGATGGGATATGAACAGCTTTCTACAAAACTTACTTTTCAAAAAGGTTCATTCTCACCTCAATGGAAATTTCTGATACATACCATCCTTCATTGTATAAGTTCAAAATCAACTGCTTGGAATGAATTTTCAACTAATTTGGCTTCAGCAGTTATATGTTTAGCAAAGGGTCAAAAATTTAATTTTTCTAAATTAATTTTTGATGGTATGTTGAGGAACTTGGATCCAAAGAGATTTTTAATGTATCCAAGGTTTTTACAACTCTTTTTGAATAACCAGCTTAAAGATTTACCAGAACCTTTTAATGATACTTATGAGACACCTACACACAGTAAAAAGGTTTTCTCTAATATGGCAAGGAAAAGTAAAAAAATTTCAGGAAAAGTTACTCCACTTTTTGACTCCATGTTGGTGCAAAACCAAGCACCTGAGGGTGAAGGTTCAGCAATACCCCCTGAACCCCAACCCACACCCTCTACCTCACAACCAAATGTTTCAGAACCTCAAACTGAATCACTTCAAACTGAAACACCTCCAACAGTTTCCCATGAACTTCAAACTGAAGCTCACATTGAGCAAATACTCCCATCTCCATCTACATATCAAAGAAAACAAAGAAAGACTCAAAAACATAGGAGAGCCAAAAAGGTCACTGAGTTACCTCAGACTAGTGTGCCTTTAGACCATGATACATATCTCATTATACATATATACAAAAATCCCAATCTATTATTTTCCAAAAAGTCTTTCTCACAACTAGGAGCACATGAAAATCAATTTTCACATATTATTGAGATATGCTAAAAACATTTTTCACATATGCATAATGTTCTCTTACTTGTTGTCAAAAGTATATAATCTAATATATATTTTCGACAATCTTGGTTTAGCAAAATTAAATCAAGGAGCACTTAGATTATTTTCTTAGGTTTTACATGTCTTAGTGTGGAAATAACCGTTACTCTCATATTTTTATCGCACTTAGGCACACACTAGGATTTGCACAAAAGTTTGATTCGTTTTTAACTTAACCCCCTTATCAAGGAAAATTCTTTGTGTATTATATCTAGTTACTATTTCATATGTTCTTCACTCTTATGATCTTCAATTCATATATGAGTATATGCCAAAATTATGTGAAATAGGTTATCCTACATCTTGTCATACATATGTAGAATGTTGAATGCTTAAGTGCTATGTGCTAAAAATCTTAATCGCATAAAAGATGGACTTGCCTTCAAATTAACCACAAAAACAGAAACCCTCACATAAAATTTTGAGAATAAAATTTAAATTTTTAAAGAAATCTGGAAATGCCAGTAGGCGGCCCCCTTAATTCATAAAGGGCGACCCCCTTAATTTTAAGGGGAACGACCCCTAATTAAGGGGACCAGCCTAGGCAACCACGGGTAAAACAGTATTTTCACCTCATTTTAACCAAATACCCTCTAGACTTAGCTACTGTTTTCCTATATTCACAAATCATTTCTTGGATTTAATCTTTTAAATGTTTAATTCTTCCCATTTAATTCCTTGCCTCCAATATAACTACTTTCTCATCTATCATTAATCAAAATCATCTCACCAATGACATCTACCTCACAAACCCACATCCAAAACCATCTAGGGTAGCCAAAGGAGTATGAAAACCATTTAGAGGAAGACTAAACCTTGTAACGCATCCAATGGCTCATATGTAACTTACCTACAACAATGCCAAATACCACTCCTCCTCATCTTCAAACCATTCTCAAGAAAACAATCACCCCAATCAAGCATTACCAAATCCTTACATTAAGAACACTACCACAAGGTATCTCACATCCTCCATTTCCCATCTCACCCATCAGTTCACATGTTAGTCACACTCAAACTTCATCTCAAAGTGACAACCAAACTCCTTACATTAAGGACACTCCCAAATCAAAACTAGTTGTCTTACAGCCTCCAATTCCCATTCACCCATTAATCCCCCCCCCCCCCCCCCCCCCCCCCCCCCCCCCCCCCCCCCCCCATCCCCCCCACCCCCACCCCCACCCCCACCCCCCCAACCAACACCCCCCCACACTCACAAAAACTCACACTCAAGTTTCAACCTCATAGTGAAACCAAACTCAACACACATCACCCTATAGCAAGTAGAGAAAGCTTAAATTGATGACTTTAATCAAACTACAAGACTATCAAACCTCTTAGCACATGCTCTCTCTCAAACAACAAAAGCAACTTTCCATTATCACCTTACTCACCAAACCTAATACACACTCTTATCATGAATACTAAAGTTTGAACCCATGTTGAGTTATTGCCCTTTTTGCATCTTCACCCAAAAACAATTCCTTGCTTTAAGTGAGGATATCAATTGGATTGAATTCCTCCTCACTCGACCACATCCACCTCTTAGAGTTTAAAGAGATACCCTTCCACAACCACCTCCGCTCCAAACTCTCCATCAACAACCAACTAACTTCATATTATGCCTACAAATAATCGTCTAAAAGCCACTTTTGTGTCGCAAGCAAGTCAAAAATCCTTATTATGGCTATTTAGGATTTTCTTTTATGATGTAGTTTATATGTCTTCTAAAGCATAATTGTTTTCTATTTATGTTTTGATGAGTGTGGTCACACAACTATTTTCTTCTATGGGATTATTATTGTTGTTTCATTACTAGTATGCCATATTTTTCCTTCTTGCTACATGTTAGAAATATTTGTATTGTTCTAACTCATTTTTTTAGCCAAGAAACCATAGCTCGATTCCTTGGTGCCCTCGAACGGTGGGGGAGCACCATCAAGGAGGGAGCAAATTATTCGTCGATCTACAATAGCAACTTCTCGATGATGTTTTTTGTTCTACAAAAAGGGGGTAGAAATGACATGGAACTCACTCAAATACTTGTTTAAAAATAATTTTATATTTAAAATGAGTTTATAAGTTTGTGATTCATCAAAAAGGAGAGATTGTTGACAAAATTATAATGCCTAAAAAACATTATTATACTTTTCACGTCTTTACGTTTTGATAATCTCAAAAATATAAAAAACGTTCATGTAAAATTTAACGTAACAAGCACAAATTAGTGTTGGAAATTTTTTTATCCATAAAATTTTTTTTTCCGATAATTTACCACTTAAAGGTATGAATTAAATCTAAGATGCTTTATGCATTTGTTATTGTATCAAAGAAATTTTTTATTCAACCTTAAACTTTTATAAAATGTTGTAAACATTTTTTATAAACATTACAAAACATTTTTCTACAATTAAAAGAATTGTTTTATCAAATTAAACATTTTGAAATTCAATTTTCGGGGACCTAAAAAGGCTAGGAAAAACAGTTTTTGAAAATCCCCCCTTACAAAAAGGACAAACTGGGGGAGGCTTAGTCTAGGGCGGCCCCCCTTAAAATACAGGGCGGCCCCCTTAATTTTAATGGGACCACCCACCTATTTAAGGGGACCGCCCCTAGGTAGACACTCCCCCAGTATTGTCCTAATAATACACTGACTTTTCTTACTATTTTCTCACTTTTGCAACTCATTCTTTTCTGTCCAAAATATCCACACATGCTCATCTAAAATCCTTTGATCATTTATCATAAAAGTTTGTTCTAAGGTGATCCAAGCCAATTCTCAGTGCAAGAGAAGAATACTTCATCTTCTGTGTAAAGAGGATCTTTAGATACTTAAAAGACCAACCTAAATTGGGCCTTTGGTATCCTAGGGATTCACCATTTGACTTGGAAGCTTTTTCAGATAGTGATTATGCTGGAGCTAGCCCTGACAGGAAATCCACAACAGGAGGTTGTTAATTTCTTGGCAAAAGGTTGATTTCATGGCAATGTAAGAAGCAGACTATAATAGCTAACTCAACAACTGAAGCAGAGTATGTTGCTGCTGCTAATTGCTGTGGACAGGTGTTATGGATCTAAAATTAGATGCTTGGACTATGGATTATTTCATGAACACCAAAGATTTGACATTGATAAATGAAAGAAAAACCATTTGTATTGTGAAGAATCGAGTTATTTCACTTCTAAATACCTAGCTCATAGAGATAAAGCACCTATTTCATTAGAGATTGTTCTGAGAAGAAGTTGATTCAATGATTAAGATTTTTCACATACACAATGTTGCAGATCTTCTTACAAAGGCTTTTGATGTTAGCAGGTTTAACTTTCTAATTGCTAGCATTGGATTACTTAATCTCTAAAGTATTGTTTGAGGGGAGGTTAATGTATTTGGATAACAGTTCTTAACTTTTATTCATGGGTTATGCATAAATATGGATCCTCATGAATTCTCACATGTCTATCTAGTCTTTTCTAGCGTGCTTGTAATGAATAGAGGCATGTTGTTGTATATCTATTGAAGACAGAGTTAATACTGTTAGATATCTCTTAGTACTGCTAAACTTAGTTTATACTGATGGATGAAACTTTGTCCAAAAGTTGATGATGCTAGGCTTAGTTAGTGCTGCTTACACGAGTTTAGAAATGAGATTGATGATTAGTATTGGGTTTCTACCGGTAACTATTTTGTTTATACTGTTACAAAAGTTAGTACTGCTGGGCAAAAGTTAGTACTGCTGAGCCAAATTTAGTACTGCTTGTTACCGTTAATACTGTTCGGGGCATAACAGATTTTCATTAATTAATTATAACCGTTGAGATATTTCCGCCAACAACTTCGCTTATAGGGGTCTATATTTGGATAATTCTTGATCTTTCTTTCTTTTATAAGTTTTACTTCAAGATAAAGATTCAACTTTATTCAGTCGGTCCAATCACACCCTTAAGCTCTCTTTATAATATCTCAATTAACTTTGCCAAACCCTCATACTCTCATCAACGAACTTAAACCCAGAACCCTTCTCATAAATCAATCACTATATGGCGGATTTGAAGTTTGTCGATCAACATAATATGGTTGCTTGTTTGGAAAAGACAGAGGAGAACGCTGAGTTTCATCAGATAGTGGACTTCCTCTCTACATGTTCGATCAATTATGCTCTCACTGTAAGTCCCACTATCTATGCTTCTTACATTGAACAGTTTTGGAATACTGCCACTTCCAAAACAGTCAATTCAGTGAAGCAAATACATGCTATTGTTGATGGCAAGGCTGTGGTCATATCAGAATCATCAGTGAGAAGTGATCTTCTCTTTAATGATGAGGATGGTATTGCTTGCCTAACAAATGATGAAATTTTTGAAAACCTTGCATTGATGGGATATGAACAGCTTTCTACAAAACTTACTTTTCAAAAAGGTTCATTCTCACCTCAATGGAAATTTCTGATACATACCATCCTTCATTGTATAAGTTCAAAATCAACTGCTTGGAATGAATTTTCAACTAATTTGGCTTCAGCAGTTATATGTTTAGCAAAGGGTCAAAAATTTAATTTTTCTAAATTAATTTTTGATGGTATGTTGAGGAACTTGGATCCAAAGAGATTTTTAATGTATCCAAGGTTTTTACAACTCTTTTTGAATAACCAGCTTAAAGATTTACCAGAACCTTTTAATGATACTTATGAGACACCTACACGCAGTAAAAAGGTTTTCTCTAATATGGCAAGGAAAAGTAAAAAATTTTCAGGAAAAGTTACTCCACTTTTTGACTCCATGTTAGTGCAAAACCAAGCACCTAAGGGTGAAGGTTCAGCAATACCCCCTGAACCCCAACCCACACCCTTTACCTCACAACCAAATGTTTCAGAACCTCAAACTGAATCACTTCAAACTGAAACACCTCCAACAGTTTCCCATGAACTTCAAACTAAAGCTCACATTGAGCAAATACTCCCATCTCCATCTACATATCAAAGAAAACAAAGAAAGACTCAAAAACATAGGAGAGCCAAAAAGGTCACTGAGTTACCTCAGACTAGTGTGCCTCTAGACCATAGAGCAGATGAGGCTGTCCATAAGGAGGGGTGATATTGTGGAAAGGGCTATCACTACTGCTGCTAGCTTAGTTGCAGCACAGGACAGTGATAACATCCTTAAGACCCAATGTACGACAATGTCTAATGATCCTCTTTCTCAAGAAATTGGTTCAGGTGACAGACCCAAGCGCCAAGATACTACATTAGGGGGTGCAGATACTTAGACTAGGCCTGAGACTACATCAAAAACGTCCCGTGACCCACCTCTCTTAAAAGTTAACACATCTAGACGTGGAGAGGACAGTATGGAATATCATGATGATTTGACGGATTTTATACCACCTACACCCCATGATTCACCTCTCTCATAAGGTAACACACTTGGAAGTGATGAGGGTAGAATGGAAATAAGTCAGGAATTGATGGAAACCTGTACCTCATTGAAGAAAAGGATTCTTGTCTTAGAGGAAGCAAAGATTGCTCAAGACAAAGTGATCACCAGATTGAAATTGAGGGTCAAAAGGCTAGAAAAGAAGAGAAAGACAAGAACTCCACAACCTATGAAGAGAAGACTATTTAAAGGTAGAGTTGAGACTTCTACTGACAAAAGTTTGGGTAAGACAGGGGAGGACAAGTGACAAGACAAAGCTAATGTTTAAAAATAGTGATTTTGATGATCTTGATGATCTGGTGGATGAAGGAATGGATTTTGTTCAAGAGAAAGATGCAGAGAACCAAGGAAAGATTGGTGATGATGATATAAAAGTGGTGAAAGGAAGTGGTAACACATAAGCAGTTAATACTGCTGGTGAGAGAGTTAGTACTGCTGCACCAAGGACTCCTACAACAACAACAACAGTCTTTGATGATAAGGATGCTACTATGGCTATGGCTCAGACTTTGATAAAGATGAACGAATAGAAAGCTAAAGAGAAAGGAGTTACTATTAAAGATGTAGAAGTCTCTTCTAGAGTAATCAGATCAATAACTACACTTCAACCTCTTCCAACCATTTATCCTAAAGACAAAGGTAAAGGTATTCTACAGGAGACTAAACCTGTGGAGAAGACAAAGAAAAAGGTTCAAGGTGATGCACAGATAGAAAGAGATGCTAAAGTAGCCTTAAGACTTCAAGCATAATTAGATGAAGAACTCAGATCTAACACCCCCAAAATTGGTTCGCAGCGGAATGTATTTCTGGGAGCGTTACTTCATGATCCCATTGCACAAGTCAAGAGAGAACGACCTATAACTGAGTCATTTGAAAAGAAATCTTGTAAATTTGGACTCCAATGCACGTCAAGTATGTCATACATCTATTTCACCTGAGAAAAATATGCTTAAAAGTGTCAACATTAAAGTTGGTGAGTTCATAGGTTTTTGTAAGTATGAATGTAAATCCTAAAACTATATATATAGGTTTACTGTGTTACAAGTTTCGCCCATACAAGACTTGCAACGCATAAACCTACATATATAGGTTTACTTATATAAAATTCCAAAATGTTTCAAGTATATATTGTAATGAACACGATATCCCAAAATGTTTCAAGTAGATATTATAATGAACACAATATCCAAAAATGTTTCAAGTAGATATTATAATGAGCACAATATCCCAATTAGTTTCAAGTATGTAAGAGAAAAAAAATTAGTACTCAGGGTTTTCATTGAAACCGCTACGTAGACTTGTAAGTAGCCACTTTATCAAGGGCACGGTAATTTTCATTAGTATAGATGTTTGGTTCATGGTAGACACCAATCCATTCATATCCGACATGGTATAACGTTTGTTAGTTCGATCTCGAACTAGAGCAAAAATGACATAACTTCGTCGTTTTTAGTCCGTTTCTCGCGTTTCTTATGCCCACGCTTTCGTAGTAAGACGAGTGATTATAGTTCATGAAACCTAAGCTAATCCGTAATTATTCGAGTAAAAGTCAAGTATGTGTTTACGTCCAAAAAGTAAACCAAGTATTGTATCTCATCGCATGACAAGTAAAGAAGTGCATAAATCAATTTGTAATCAACCAAGTAAATGTATTTATAATCAAGCATGTTCTCACCCCAAAACTTATAAAACAAATCATGTAAAACGTGGGGTTATGAACTCACCTCGAGTGAGCTAATATCAAGTATATCACGCAAAATGCGTCCGATAATCGCCGAATGCAACCTAATCCAATATAGGTCGTATGAGTACTCGAGTATGTTGTCTAACAACTACCATATATAATCCTATTTAGTTATCATCATACTATCGTTCGGGCTATCATAATTAAGAGGTCATGACATGACGTACGAGGAGCTAGGATACTTTAAATCGTAAATCCAACAACTCATCAATACGCCATCCGAAGAGGCCTCATTATGAAATTCCCAATTAATATAGCACTTTGGTAACTATAACACATATATATCTATATAGCTATATCACCATCTAATCGTTTTAGCGAAATCATATTTATAAGGTAAAAACGTTTATAATTACGCCTTTTAGCAAAAATGACATAACTTCGTCGTTTTAGTCCGTTTCTCGCGTTTCTTATGCCCACGCTTTCGTAGTAAGACGAGTGATCATAAAATCACATTTTTAGGTTTTCATGATTCTGATGTGAATAGTGATTTTACTGTTCATCACAGCTATAAACTCGTTTTTACGTTTTAATTAGCGTAAAACTTGTAAACGTCGTATCTTATTCGTTATAGCTCTATTTTTAGCGATTCTTTCGAGCACGATCTTGAAATTAAAAGTTTTATCATATTATTTATGTTTTACAAAGTATAAGTTTCAGCCATGAATAGTAACTTTTATAAAAATAGTTTTATAAAAGTATTAACTATCGTAAAACTCGTATTTAGCGTATCTTCTTCGTTATTAATCGGGTTTTCGAGTTTCTTATAATTTTGGAATCCTCATGGGATGTACTATCTTTATAATACATAATATAGATACTTTATTTTTTGTCCCAAAACAGAAAGTTTTGAAGTTGGTGATAAAAACTTGTTTTAAACTCAATTTTGTACTATTTAGCTTCAACACCTTGTTACAAATACTTTACAATACTTATGTCTTATGTCTTACATATATTAGATCCATTAGTTCATATTTTGCCCAAGTGTTCAAGATAACAAGTGTTCTAATCTCACTTTTAATCAAAACTTATTAAAGAAACCCTAAATGGTGATTTAACTATATAAATATAATATATGCATAAATCAAAGAAAGTAAATAAAGTAGGGTTCTTAGATAACCTTGATGTGTAGGAGGATGAAGAACAACCAAATCTAAACCCTTGTTTAGCAAAGAAACCCTAGCTTTTATCCCTTGAAAACCCTAATTCCAACCAAAACCCTAATCTTGCAAAATCTTGCTAAAACCTCTTCAAAGCTTAACCAACCCTTCAATTATTCTTAGAATACCTTATATATGATATGAGAATGCTTGTATGATGATAGAAAATCAAGCAATGGATCACCCTAGGAACCCTTAAAATGACGTGGGTAAAAGGAGAGACAAAGAGATTGATTTTGTGATTTATTTACTAAGTAAGGAAGTGAATGAGTTTTCTATCACCCTTGCATGCCTATTTATACTACTTAGGGATCATATGAGATATTTTGTGAGCCAAGTGGAAGCATGCAAGGTGGCTTGGTTCTAGTAACTTATTAGAAGAAGTTAGAGCTTATCTTGGATAAGATAATGACTAGTCATGGTTCAAGTTGCATGTGCTAGATATTTGTGAAGCTTCATGGTGCCTTCTTGGCCTTCTAGATACTAATATACATGTTCTCGTGCTAGGGGAGGGCTTGGAAATATCTTTTGATCTTTTACTTAGTGTATAAATGTATTATTTGAGGTATAATATGGTATAGATTTAATAAAATGTATAACTTGCATATGGTAGGGTTTGATTTGAATTATTTCATGAATAATATGTATAAAGTGATAAATACTTGAAGTTTTAAATAAACTTTGAGTATTAGGTTAAATTTTGGGTATTTGACGAAGCGTAGATAAGTTTACGTGGTTCCGGGAACGCCTAATCGCATTTTATCACGAAGCGTAAGCAATTTACGTAACCAATAAAAATAAAATGAACAAAGTTAATAATTATCCTTAAAATAATTACATAACACTTGCTTGATGTAGACATTTAATCGTTTGATGCCCGTTTACATTGAACGAAAATTTTTAGCTTACGCAATTTAGCTTGACTTTTACGATTAAAAGCGAATGCGTACAATACTAAAAATAACTTGTGAATTTATTGACGTCGTATATGACCCTAAAACACGGGGTGTTATAGTCTCCCCCCGTTAAATGAGCCTTGTCCTCAAGGCTTAAGATGCGGCACTTGATCGAACCTTAGCAATTAGGTTACGGCTTTACCTCAATTGTTTGACTTCTCAGTCCATGATCTCTGCAGGTTTCTCGACAAAATGGAGTTTTTCATCCACATGGAGTCCTTCCAACGGAATGACTAATGGATCGTCGGGATAATACTTCTTCAAATTGGATACATGAAACATATTGTAAACCCTACTCAGCTCTTGCGGAAGCTTAAGTTTGTAAGCAAAGGATTCAACTTGTTCCAACACCTTGAAAGGTCTAACCTATCTAAGGTTTTACTTCCCTCGTTTGCCAAAGCGTACCTCTCCTTTATAAGGCGATACCTTAAGCATAAACAAGTGGTAAATCTTGAAATTCTACTGACTTCCGTCTCACATCGGCGTAATTCTTTTGGAGGCAAGTTTGATAGCGGATTGTCCTAGAGTAACGATGCATTGCACTCATTTTGTCAAAATAGCGTTATTGACTTTTAGAAATGAACTTACATGAATAATTTAGAGAAATTGAGTGATGGCTGAAATTTCACGATACTAGATTCGTTAGATTATTTGAAATCGTTCGTACAACGGATGTTTAAGAGAAATACAATAAGAACTCCTAGGGAAATAAAGTCTAAGATAGTTCCAACTTAGGATTTATTAGGCAAAGCGAGACAACTTTTTCTTTTAAGCTTCAATCTCATCTTCAATGTTGTTAAGGTCTTGATCGGTGTCTCCACCTTCTAAGGCATATACCATTCCACGTGCTTCGGTACCTTCAGCTTGGTTTCCATGGTTTCGATTCTTCAATTCGGGGCAATCACTCTTGTAATGCCCTTGATTCCCACATTCATAGCAAGTGAGGGTTCTCTGATTGTTAGTAGCAGCAGAACTCCAACAGTCTCTGGTCAGATGACCGACCCTCTTGCAGTTTGCACATTTTACAGTGCATGGGCCATTGTGATGAAACTTGCACTTGTTGCACATGGAAAGAGTCCACCATACTTCTTCCTTTTCACCAGTCCAGCGGCGTAAGCTTTAACACAAATTTGCCTCTTGGAAGTTGTTGTGAGTTTGGTTGTGTTATCAAGTTTCCTCTTTTCTCAGCTTGTCTTTCAGCAAATGTCCTGATTTTCTTATCCATTTAGTTCGGTGCGAATCAATGGCATCTTGCATAGTCTTCGGCCTAGTTGCCATCACACTGCCATGGATCATGTCGGGCAAGCCACCGACATATTTCTCAACCTTGTCCGATCTTCCGGAAACTTCCCGATCGCCAAATTAGTGCCAGTTCTTGGAAATGTTGGTTATAGGTTACCACATCGGTACCCTTCACCTTTAGATTCCACATTTCAAACTCAATCTTCTTAATTTCACCCCTTGGGCAGTACTTGTCTGTCATCTTCTTCTTCAACGTTTTCCATGGCATTGCATGGCAACTTCGGAGTTAGTAGTCTTAACGTGAGAGTTACACCACGTTAAGGCATTTCTTGCCAAGAGTACAAGTCGCAAATTTGACTTGGCATGCTACTATGCAGTTGCTTATACTGAAGACATACTCCATCTTTTCGAACCACTAAGTGAGCCCGACAACTCCCTCAGTGCTCTTAAAATTTAAGGGTTTGCACTTCAGGAAATCAGGGTAGGTGCATTCACGAGCAGCGTTTCATTCCTTCTGACACCCGTTCCTGAAGTATGGCTGTCGTCGTCATTTCTGTTTGCATCACATGCTGTTAGTACAGCAGTAACACCTTGGTCAATCATTGCCTGAAGTTGGGCGTTGGTGACAGTTGTGGTGGTAGGATTTTCAGTAACTGGTGTTGACCTTGGGGCTCTCTTTTATGGTGCCATTTCCTCTCCAAAATCCAAAAATATAAAAATTTGTTTAGTTCCAAAAGTCATGCTCGAAATAGAGTGTTGTAAGTGATGTTTGTCAATATGAATGTAGCGTTATGGCATAAATGGATGATGGTAAGATATATTATTCGATAGCTTAATGTTTAGGGTATCGTTTTAGAATCTATGCTTATACAGTACTACCTTGCCTTAAGGAATGTTTAGTGTTAATATAAAAATCCCTTATATAAATAATTGTAGGATTACCACACAAGGCGGGTAAGTTGTATTATATAGGCATATATATATTATGATCCTTATGTCACGTCCGTTAAGAAGAAGTAGTGTGTCTGCACATAATCAGACAATATTCATATAGTGGTCTTACCCACTATAATTAGCATATTGTTTCACATAATGCCTCACGAGTCCTAACCATCCTTAAGGGAATTATCAAGCACCTAGAGTTGTGTAACAACTTGTTATGGCTCCATCTCGCAACTCATCAAACAAGAACTGTCTTGAGATTCAGTCATGAATTGGTACACATCCTCGACTATTTAATATATTTACTCGACGTTTGGACAATACTCGAATTTTTATGGTCATCTACTTCTCATGTTATCATATTGCATGGCACATTATGATGGTCTGAGGCTATGGTGCAACCCTATCTTCCACAACAGGGTTCTTTTAGTGTTTGTCTATCCTTCGAACTTGTATATAATTCATGTAAAGCATCTAGTATGACCAACTAATGCAACAAATAAATGTATGTATGTCTCGTAAATATTTTTGGAAAATGTGATCAGTTGAAAGTGGTTATAGTTTAGGTAAATTCAACCTAGTTCTCATATAACCCTTAGCTCTGATTACCAATCAGTAAACACCCCAAAATGGGGTCGCAGCGGGAATGTATTTCCGGGAACGATTCTTCATGTCCATTGCACAAGTAAAGGAGAGAACGGACTCTAACTGAGTCATTTGAATAGAAATCTTGTAAATTTGGACTCCAATGCACGTCAAGTATGTATAATTCTATTTCACCTGAGAATATATGCTTAAAGTGTCAACATTAGTTGGGTGAAGTTCATAGATTTGTAGCATGAATGTAAATCCCAAAACTATATATATAAGTTTACTGTGTTACAAGTTTCGCCCATACAAGACTTGCAACGCATAAACCTATATATATAGGTTTACTTATCTAAAATCCCAAAATGTTTCAAGTATATTTATTGTAATAAACACGATATCCCAAAGTGTTCAAGTAGATAATTATATGACTTAATATCCAACATAATGTTCCCAAGTAGATATTATAATGAGCACAATATCCCAATTAGTTTCAAGTATGTAAGAGAAATGATTACGATTACTCTAAGTTCATGGAAACTGCGATGTAGACTTGTAAGTATGCCACTTTATTCAAGGCACGGTAAATGTTCATTAGTATATAGTTGTTGGTCATGTAGACACCATCATTCATATACGACTTATGGTATACCGTTAGTTAGTTCGATCATCGAACTTGTGAGAGCTAATCACCCGAACGGGGGTTGTCAATCCCCAATAGATCTATTTTATAACATTCGCGCTCACCCTCCAAGTGATTTACAGTTCATGAAACCTAAGCTAATCCGTAATTATTAAGAGGTAAGTCATGTATGGTGTTTACGTCCCAAAAAGTAAACCAAGATTGTATCTCATTGCATGGAAAGTAAAAGAAGTGCATAAAATCAATTTGTAATTCAACCAAGTAATGTATTTATAATCAAGCATGTTCTACACAAAACTTATAAAAACAAATCATGTAATACGTGGGTTATGAACCACTCGACGTGAGCTAATATCAAGTATATCACGCAAAATGCGTCCGATAATCGCCGAATGCAACCTAATCCAATATAGGTCGTATGAGTACTCGAGTATGTTGTCTAACAACTACCATATATAATCCTATTTTAGTTATAATAATAAAGTATCGTTCGGGGCTATCATAATTAAGAGGTCATGACATGACGTACGAGAAGCTAGGATACTTTAAATCGTAAATCCAACAACTCGTCAATACGCCATCCGAAGAGGCCTCATTATGAAATTCCCTAGTAATATAGCACATTGGTGTGGTAACCTATAACACATATATATCTATATAGCTATATCACCATCTATTCGTTTTGGTAAATCATTATTTATAAGGTAAAAACGTTATTATAATTACGCCTTTTAGACATAAAATGACATAACTTGTCGTTTTTAGTCCGTTTCTCGCGTGGTCTTTTGCCCACGGCTTTCGTAGTAAGACGAGGAATCATAAAATCACTTTTTTAGGTTTCATGATTATGATGTAATAGTGATGTTTTTTTTTTTTTTTTTTGATTTTTTTTTTTTTTTTTCTGTTCATTCACAGCATATAAACTGGTTTTTCGTTGTAATAGTGTATAACTTATAAAAAATCGTAATCTTATTTCGTTATAGCTCCGTTTTTAGCGATTCTTTCGAGCACGATCTCGAAATTAAAAGTTTTATCATATTATTTATGTTTTACAAAGTATAAGTTTCTGTCATGAATAGTAACTTGTATATAAATAGTTTTATAAAAGTATTAACTATTGTAAACTTGTAAATAGCGTATCTTCTTCGTTTTAATCGGTTTGCGTGGTTTTTATGACCCCTCGTCCTTGTGGATGTATATTTTATAAAAGTATAAAATACATATGTAAATTTTCGAATTCAAACAGCCCCTTAAGATAAATTTCTTAAAATGTGTTTAAAACTTGATTTTGTAACTTTCTAGCTTAACCACTTTGTTACAAGTCCATTACACTACTTATACTTTCATTCCCACATGATATTAACATCCACATAACCTATGTAAAAGTTTACCAAAACATAATCAAGTGTAAAATTCCATTTTTACAAGTAAACAAGTCCTTAAATGGTGATTAACTACATAGACATTATATACACAAAAATCATGAAAGTGAAGAGATTAAGGTTTTTAGTTAACCTTATTATGACGTATGATGAAGAACAATATGATCTAAACCCATGTTTAGATCACAAACCAAAGCTTGCAAGGCCTTGAAAACCCTAATTTTCAAGTAACCCTAATCTTGAACTTTGCTTGTTTAACTCTTGTAAGCCTTAAAGAAAACCTTCAAACCTTCTTGGGTTATCTTAGATATGTGTATGTCACTTACGAATGTTGATAATAAAATTGTATGGATGGTTTGTGTGAAGCTTTTTGAGCTGTGGTATTTAGAGAGGAAAATGGGAGAGATTGCTTTGATTTACACCTTAGGAATGTGTTATGTGTGTTTATCTTACTAGTTAAGTCCTTATATAGGAGCTAACCATGGTTAAAGATCCTTAGTTAACTCTAACCAGGATGCATGGTTAAGGAATGCAAGTGTATGATATATCTAAAAGATATTTAGAAAAATATCTAAGAAAATATCTAGAAAAATATCTAATAAAATATCTAGAAAAATATCTTAAAAAAATACGAAAAGTTATAAATTATCTTCGTAATATCTATTTAACACTTGTTTGACGTAAACTATTGTTTGGTGCCCGTTTGCATTGAATGATCATTTTTAGTTTACGCGATTTAGCTTAACGATTACGATTTAAAAGCAAACGCGTAAAACCCTAAAAATAACTTGTGAATTTATTGACGTCATCAATAACCCTAAAACACGGGGTGTTATCGTCTTCCCCCGTTAAATGAGCCTTGTCCTCAAGGCTTATGAAACGACACTTAACGACGGTTTAGCTTCTGTGAAAAGTTGTAAATGTTTCTTCCCTAATTGGTTGTACCGTTAACATGATACTCAGGACCTTGCCTAGAGTTCCATCGAACCTTGACAATTGGGTTACGGCTTTGCCTCAACCGTTTGACTTCTCGATTCATGACCTCCACCTGTTTCTCGACAAACTAAGTCGGCGATGGCGAGCGCGGTAGCACTCGGCATTTATCTTGCCTACGTCCCATATGAAGAAGAATTTCAGTATCTGGCCTTTATTCTAGCGAATCTTGTGCCCCTTATCATCCTTGCTATTGGCGTAGATCTATGCTTGAAGAACTAGATATTATTGTTAGGGATGGGTTGTAATAAAACTTGCATTTCCTTTATGTTCTTATGTAATCTTATTTCTAAGATAATAAATGAATGTTGTGGCAACAAATCTATTTGTTATTTTATTTATGTCTTTACGAATATTTCGTTACCATGCTTAGTAAATCGTTTGCATTCCCCTTTTAAATTGCTTTATCTTAAGCATTCAAGAATTGTGACGGTGGTTTAATATTTATTGTTGCGTCTAAGGCTTGGCCCCTAGTGGCTTATTCGTTCACTTTGGCTTAACGCGTCGGTTATAAAATCTTTCTTAGGGTGATAACGAATTTATAACTATGGTGGTGTAAGAGTTTACTTAGTGATTATTATTGTTAGTTTGGTTCTTCGTGATGATTACATTTTATGAATACGCACGCAAAACTTGGTATAAATAGAGAATTGTCTTTTGACAAGAAGTTTTAAGGTGACTACTCTCAGCATGGCATTGTACTTCCCTGAATTATACATAGGTGATCAAGTTATGTATATTTGAGGGCTAACGATGCAACACTCATTTTCGTCAAAATAGTGTTGTAATTTGACTTGCAAAATAGAAAGTTAAAGTAAAGTAGACAAAATTTTTGCAATACATTAATTGATAGATAATTTGAAATCATTCGGTACAATAGAAATTTAAGCGAAAGTACAACGAGAATTCTTAAAGAAATGAAGTCTAAGCATTGGTATTATCTTCCATGTCGTCAAGGTCTTGATTGGTTTCTCCTCCTACTAAGGCAAGCACCCTTCCACGTGTTTCAGTACCTCTAGCTTGGTTTCCATTCTTTAACTCCGGGCAATCACTCCTATAGTGCCCTTGATTCCCACATTCATAGCAAGTGAGGGTTCTCTGATTGTTAGTAGCAGCAGAACTCCAACAGTCTCTGGTCAGATGACCGACCCTCTTGCAGTTTGCACATTTTACAGTGCACGGGCCATTGTGATGAAACTTGCACTTGTTGCACAATGGAAGAGTCCCAGCATACTCCTTCCTTTCACCAGTCCCAGCGGCGTAAGCTTGAGCCACATTCTGCCTCTTGGAAAGTTGTTGTTGAGTTTGGTTGTTGTTATCAAGTTTCCTCTTGTTCTCAGCTTGTCTTTCAGCAAATGTGCTGATTTTCTTATCCATTAGTTCGGTGGCGAACTCAATGGCATCTTGCATAGTCTTCGGCTTAGTTGCCATCACACTGCCATGGATCATGTCGGGCAAGCCACCGACATATTTCTCAACCTTGTCCGACTCTTCCGGAAACATCCGATCGCACATTAGTGCCAGTTCTTGGAAACGTTGGTTATAGGTTACCACATCGGTACCCTTCACCTTTAGATTCCACATTTCAAACTCAATCTTCTTAATTTCACCCCTCGGGCAGTACTTGTCTGTCATCATCTTCTTCAACGTTTTCCATGGCATTGCATGGGCAACTTCCGGAGTAGTAGTCTTAACGTGAGAGTTCCACCACGTCAAGGCATTTTCTTGCAGAGTACAAGTCGCAAATTTGACTTGGCATGCTACTGTGCAGTTGCTTATACTGAAGACAGACTCCATCTTTTCGAACCACTGAGTGAGTCCGACAACTCCCTCAGTGCCCTTAAAATTTAAGGGTTTGCACTTCAGGAAATCCGGGTAGGTGCATTCACGAGCAGCGTGTTCATTCCTTCTGACACCCGTTCCTGAAGTATGGCTGTCGTCGCCATTTCTGTTTGCATCTCGTGCTACCAGTGCAGCAGTAACACCTTGGTCAATCATTGCCTGAAGTTGGGCATTGGTGACAGTTGTGGTGGTAAGATTTTCTGTACCTGGTGTTGACCTTGTGGCTCTCTTTGGTGCCATTTCCTTCAAAATCCCAAAAATGTAAAATTTGTTTATTTCCCAAAAGTCATGCTCCGAAATAGAGTGTTGTGAAGTGATGTATGGTCAATATGAATGTGCGCTCATGGCATAAATGGGTGATGGTAAGATATCATATTCGATAGCTTAATGTTTAGGGCCTACGAGCTTATAATACCACCTTGCCTAAAGAAATGTTCCAGTATTTATATAAATAATCCTTATATAAATAATTGTAGAGTATGCACAAGATAGGGTAAGTATACACACACACACACACACACACACACACACACATATATATATATATATATATATATATATATATACACCTAAGTCCCGTCCTCAAGTAAGCAAGTAGTATGTCTGCACATAACAGACAAATATTCATATATTGGTCTTACCACTATAATTACACATAATTATTTCGCATAAAGCCTCACGAGTCCTAACCATCCTCGAGGGAATTTATCAAGTACCTCGAGTTGTGTAACAATCTTGTCATGGCTCCATCTCGCAACTCATCAAACAAGAACTGTCTTGAGATGCAGTCATGAATTGGTACACATCTCGACCTAATTAATAAATTTACTCGACGTTGGATAATACTCGAATTTTTATGTTCATCTAACTTCACATAGTTATCATATTGCATGCACATTATGCATGGTCTTGAGGCTATGGTGCAACCCACCATACCTCAACAGGGTTCTAGTGTTTGTCTATCCTACGAACATGTATATAAATCATGTAAGCATCTAGTATGACCAACTATTGCAACAAATAGTGTATGTATGTCTCGTAAAAATCTTTTGAAAATGTGATCGTTGAAAGTGGTTATAGTTTAGGTAAAATTCAACCTAGTTCTCTATAACCTTGGCTCTGATTACCAATCTGTAACACCCCCAAAATTGGGTCGCAGCGGAATGTATTTCCGGGAGCGTTACTTCATGATCCCATTGCACAAGTCAGGAGAGAACGACCTCTAACTGAGTCGTTTGAAAAGAAATCTTGTAAATTTGGACTCCAATGCACATCAAGTATGTCATACATCTATTTCACCTGAGAAAAATATGCTTAAAAGTGTCAACATTAAAGTTGGTGAGTTCATAGGTTTTTGTAAGTATGAATGTAAATCCCAAAACTATATATATAGGTTTACTGTGTTACAAGTTTCGCCCATACAAGACTTGCAACGCATAAACCTACATATATAGGTTTACTTATATAAAATCCCAAAATGTTTCAAGTATATATTGTAATGAACACGATATCCCAAAATGTTTCAAGTAGATATTATAATGAACACAATATCCAAAAATGTTTCAAGTAGATATTATAATGAGCACAATATCCCAATTAGTTTCAAGTATGTAAGAGAAATGATTACGATTACTCTAAGTTCATGGAAACTGCGACGTAGACTTGTAAGTATGCCACTTTATTCAAGGCACGGTAAATGTTCATTAGTATATAGTTGTTGGTCATGTAGACACCAATCCATTCATATCCGACATGGTATAACGTTCGTTAGTTCGATCTCGAACTAGTGAGAGCTAATCACCCGAACGGGGGTTGTCAATCCCCAATAGATCTATTTTATAACATTCGCGCTCACCCTCCAAGTGATTTACAGTTCATGAAACCTAAGCTAATCCGTAATTATTCGAGTAAAAGTCAAGTATGTGTTTACGTCCAAAAAGTAAACCAAGTATTGTATCTCATCGCATGACAAGTAAAGAAGTGCATAAATCAATTTGTAATCAACCAAGTAAATGTATTTATAATCAAGCATGTTCTCACCCCAAAACTTATAAAACAAATCATGTAAAACGTGGGGTTATGAACTCACCTCGAGTGAGCTAATATCAAGTATATCACGCAAAATGCGTCCGATAATCGCCGAATGCAACCTAATCCAATATAGGTCGTATGAGTACTCGAGTACGTTGTCTAACAACTACCATATATAATCCTATTTAGTTATCATCATACTATCGTTCGGGCTATCATAATTAAGAGGTCATGACATGACGTACGAGGAGCTAGGATACTTTAAATCGTAAATCCAACAACTCGTCAATACGCCATCCGAAGAGGCCTCATTTTGAAATTCCCTAGTAATATAGCACTTTGGTAACTATAACACATATATTTCTATATAGCTACATCACCATATAATCATTTTATTGAAATCATATTTATAAAGTAAAAACATTTATAAATACGCCTTTAGCAAAAATGACATAACTTTGTCGTTTTAAGTCCGTTTATTGCGTTTCTTACGTCCATGCTTTCGTATTAAGACGAGAAATCATAATATTATATTTTTAGGTTTTTAAGACTCTATGGTGAATAGTGTTTTTACTGTTCATTACAGGTTATAACTTATTAACACAAAACCCGTAAATATCGTATCTTATTCGTTATAGCTCCGTTTTTAGCGATTCTTTTGAGCACATTCTCATAATTGAAAGTTTTATCATATTAATAATGTTTACAAAGTATAAGTTTCTGCCATGAATTGTAACTTTTATAAAAAATTGTTTTATAAAGTATTTAGCGTCGTAAAACTCGTATTTAGCGTATCTTCTTCGTTATTAATCGATTTTTCGAGTTTCTTATCATTTTGGAATCCTCATGGGATATAATATCTTTATAAAACATAATATGGATACTTTATTTTTTGTCCCAAAACAGAAAGTTTTGAAGTTGGTGATAAAAACTTGTTTTAAACTTGATTTTGTACCATTTAGCTTCAACACCTTGTTACAAATACTTTACAATACTTATGTCTTATGTCTTACATATATTAGATCCATTAGTTTATATTTTGCCCAAGTGTTCAAGATAACAAGTGTTCTAATCTCACTTTTAATCAAAACTTATTAAAGAAACCCTAAATGGTGATTTAGCTGCCCCAAAAGGGTATTTTACACTTTTTGTTCAAGTATTTCTACCCTATTTTCATACCACAAATCCACTAGTCTATGTATTTCAATCACCTTCCACAATCACAATCATCCATTAACCTAATCACATCCAATACTTCACAATATCATAAAATAATTATAAGATTAATTAAGCTAGTTTATGAACTTTAAACCTAACCACAAGTCTAAAATCATAAGTAAGTAGCGTTTCTTGTTTTCTTTGCAAATGTTTATAAAAGTAAACTAGTTGGTGATTTAACTTGATATATATGATTTTTATGAATGAGTAAGTAAAATAGAAGTATAAGAAATATATATGAACCTTGTGTGGTGGTGATGATGAGATGAACACAAACTAGACCTAAATCAAACCCCTTTTGTTAGATATTAACCTAAACCCTTTTGAATACTTACAAAATACATGTAGAAATCAAAACTCCAATGTCTTGGTGGTGCTTGTGGATGGCCGGGTATAAGTATAACAACCCGCGATTTTCATCAATGTAAATATCCATCTATTAAATTAGATGCATTGTAATATCCATCTATTATAAATATATCACCTTCTCACAAGGAAATTTTTTGCTTTATCTCATTATGCAACATAACTTGCATCTCTAAAGTAAACGAGCTCACGCAACCTCTACCAATGCCATCTCTATCTATGTTTACATCATGTAAACATCCTAATATGTCAAGTCTATATCTTAATATCATTTTTACTAAGTACATTATCCATTTAACGTACTTTTTAAAACGTTATTTCAAAACAAGCATTAAACGTAAACGTTTACATCAAAACCCTAATTATATGTAATGTATACATATAAAATGAATGTGCAAGCCTTCAAAGCATGTGTACAAGTATCATAGCACAATATTTGAATCATATTTTCCCTCCAAGTCAATGAACAACACATTAAAGTTCAATGTATAAGTCAATAATGCAAGAAAGTCAAACTAGGTCATTTTACCTCCTAAATCACTTTGGTTTCTTACCATCACTTTAGCACAAGGTACAACCACTTAATGCATGACTTTTAAACCTTAAACCTAAACCCTAATTCATCTTAAACCCTAAACCCTAAAAATAAAACCCTGAACCCTAATTTCACTTTCAACCAAAAACTAAACCTTAAAAAAAAAAAAAAAAAAACTTAAAAAAAAATAAAAAAACCTAAAACTAGCCCTAAACCTTAATCCTAAAGCCCTAATCTCAATCTAACACTAATCCAAACCTTAAATCTACCCTTAATCCAAACCTAATCTACAATTTTAAACCCTAAACCGAGCCTAAACCAACTCGATACCACATTTTCCCTCATTTCTACTCCATTTTAAACCCAATCCAAGGTATCCTAGCACATCTATGACTAAGCTAACTATAGCCTAAGGCTGCTTACCAAACAAGCACCTCTACCTCCTCCCTTGGCCACCAAGTTGGCCAAGTCACCTACTCGTCACCCCTTTCTAGTCGAACCTTCATAAACCCCTCCAACTTCCTTCCACCTTACTTAGCTACATTCCTAGCCTACAATACTTACCTTATAGCATCCCTTAGTCACCACTCTTCAGCTCTTAACCTTAGCCATCAAGAAAACTTGGCCAAAAGGGTCTTGAACCCCTATTTAAGCCGAACCCACACCCCTTTCAAATCACACATCAAAAACTCATATACTCATCAATGGAGTTCTAACTCAGATCAAGAAAGGTCAAAAGAAGTCCTTAAGCTCAGAATAAAAGCTAAGAAGCAAGAAAAATGAAGCCTTGAAGTCGTTACTAGGCGTACAAACCCGAAAACCCTATTTCGACCCATTTTAGCTCAAGTAAGCCTAAGATCTTGTTCCATAAACTTATAATCTGTATTAGAATGTTCATAATACTCTTAAGATCATATATAAACTCTTGTTTGAAGCTTTTAATCCTCAAACCCATGCGTTTTTTATTAAAACCCTAAAAACGACCCGTTTTGATTTTCTAGCTAACGAATCCTTTTTCTAAACTTTTGTTACGTTAGAACATCTTATTTTAGCTTATTCTAATAAGCTATAACCTGCAAATATCATTTGGAATCCTAAAATAAGCTTGCATGGCTTTTTGGACTTGTTTTGCAAATATTTCCATGCATAGGGGTATATATCGTAACTTTCTGAAATTTATAACTAAAGGGGCTAAAAATGTCATTATTTCAAAGTTATAACTATAAGGACCTATTTTGCTAAAGTTTCAAAGTTAAAGGTTTAAATTATATATACTTTATATATAAAGGACTAAAGTTGTAAAAGTTTATAAACCAAGGGTATATATTGCCAATTTTGCAAACTTAAAAATATAAAATATAATATTTTTATATAAATTATAAAAATATATATTAATATTATAAAACTCAATTTTATTAAAACCCGACACATTTATCGTTATTAATCATAAATCGACGCATTATTTCAACTAACTTTTGAAGAAACTTAAAATCTTATCGTATCACGTTACTAGGGAATTTCATATGAAGGGTTTCATTTGAGTTTTCGTTTTGACGAGTTTGCTGGGTTTACGATTTAAAGTGCTCTGGCTCCTCAAACGATACTACATGGCCTCTGGATTATGATAGCCCAAACAGCGATACAATATTTCCATAATTTAATAAATCAAAGATATACGTTAAACTTTATGAAGTTTTGAAACATAAACTATCACACTAAGACTTGACATATCACCCCAGGTTGCGTGACGAAGCCGTTACTTTCACTTGATATACTTTTGCCATCAATCAGATTTCCCTATACTGTTAAGGTGAGTTCATAGCCTCACTTTTAAATCTTCTATTTCATAAACCCGTGAGGGGATACATGCTATAAACCATGAATACAAGTGTTTTCTAAATGTATGTTATCCTGATATATTATTGCATTTGTTGTCTAAGTCCCTTTATGCCAAAAGACCCTCACCATCATGGACCATTAATCACTTGCGAGTGAACGTGAATATTGTGAATAGGCCTATTGGGATTGACGAATCCCGTTTGTGTTAGCCGGAT
Source organism: Tanacetum coccineum (assembly GCA_026074375.1). NCBI lineage: Eukaryota > Viridiplantae > Streptophyta > Magnoliopsida > Asterales > Asteraceae > Tanacetum > Tanacetum coccineum. Next base: position 7,645 of record BQNB010022944.1, on the reverse strand, counting down.
AGGTAACCAAACGCACTATATTTGAAACTCATAGGTATATGGCAATTACCTACACGGGGGCCATTATCTTTATATATATCATTATTGATATATACACTAGTCAGTTTGAGTGCCATGAGCTTAGACGCAATAATACTGTTTTCTATAATAATTATACACATGGCAATTTTTACAATTATGGGTGTCTAACAACGTAACCCACTCTTATAATAACTTGTATTCACACTATTTATTATAAACCTATGAATTTCACTCAACCATTGTGTTGACCTTTTTAGCATGTTTATCTCAGGTAACTGAACATCTTATGGCACGGAGTGGCACGGACTTGAAGATGGCTAAGCTGTTATCATTCAAACTTTAAGTTTTCATGTAGATTTTGGGACCTCTGTTTGTAAAAACTTTGATGAAATAATGAAAGATAACTTATCTTTTAAAAACGTCTCTTTTGAGTCGTTTTCTATGATTATGACTGTTGTACTATGAAATAATACCCCAGATTAGCTTTCGCTGCTATATGTCAAAAATGGGGGTGTTATAGATTGGTATCAAGGGCCACGGTTATAGAGAACAAGGTTAAAACCTTAACTATAACTACTTTTCTTTTTCCATCCAAGAAAGTCCTCCGTGCCACTACATTTCCTAAATAGTATGTAAAGATACATAACTATTATACTATTATATAAATAACTTATGTTATTTACCACTGGGTTGTTAACAGAG